>MCJB01052922.1:0-21378 GCA_002018475.1 Nicotiana obtusifolia
ATTTAAGAAATAGGGTCTCCACTCCTTAGTCTCTTTTCCAACATAGGGTCTCTACTACCTAGTTAATATTTTTTTTGACATAGGGTCTGCACTCCCTAGTCTCTTTTCTAAAATAGGGTCTCCATTTCCTAATTGATTTTATTTTAGACATAGGGTCTCAGCTTCCTAGTCGCTTTTCAAACATAGGGTCTACACTCCCTAGTTGATTTTATTTTATACATAAGGTCTCCACTCTCTAGTTGATTTTATTTTAGACATAGGGTCTCTGTTCCTTATTCTCTTTTCCAATATAGTGTCTCCACTACCTAGTTGATTTTATTTTTGACATAGGCTCTCCATTCCCTAGTCCTTTTTCATACACAGGGTCTCCACTTGATATTTTTGACATAGGGTCACCACTTCCTATTTTCTTTTTTAACATAAGGTCTGCTCTCCTTAATTGATATTATTTTAGACATTGGGTCCCAGCTCTCTAGTCTCGTTTCCAAGCTAGGGTCTCCATTCCCTAGTTTATTTGATTTTAGACACAAGGTCTCCAGTCTCTAGTCCCGTTTCTAACATAGGTTCTCCAATCCCTAGTTTATGGTATTTTAGACATAGAGTCACCAGTCCCTAGTCTCTTTTCCAACATAGGGTATCCACTTCCTAGTTGATGATATATTAGACACAGGGACTCCACTCCCGAATTGATGGTATTTTTGACATAGGGTCTCCACTCCCTAGCCTCTCTTCCTACAAAGGATCTCCACTCCTTAGTCTCTCTTCCTACATAGGGTCTCTACGCCCTAGTTGATGACATATTAGACATAGGGTCTCCACTCCCTAGTTGATTTTTTATTAGACATAGGGTCTCCAATCACTAGTCTCTTTTCCAACATAGGGTCTCCACTCCCTAGTTGATGATATATTAGAGATAGGGTATCCACTTCCTAGTGGACTTTATTTTTGACATAGGGTCTCCAATCCCTAGTCTCATTTCCAACATAGGTTCCCCACTCCCTAATTGATGGTATTTTAGACACAGGGTCTCAACCCCTAAGTCTCTCTTCTTACATAGGGTATCCATTCCCTAGTTGATGAAAATTTAGACATAGAGTCTCCACTGCCTAGTTGATCTTACTTTAGGCATATGGTCTCCACTTCCCAGTCGACTTTCCAATATAGGGTCTCCACTACCTAGTTGATTTAATTTTAGACATGGGTTCTCCATTCCCTAGTCGCTTTTCCAACATAAAATCTCCACTCCCTATTTGTTTTTATAAAAGACATAGAATCTCCATACCCTAGTCGTTTTTTCAACATAGTGTCTCTACTCCCAAGTCGCTTTTCCAACATCGGGGTCTCCACTTATAATTGATTTTATTTTAGACATAAAGTCTCAACTCCCTATTCTCTGTTCCAACATAGGGTCTCCACTACCTAGTTGATGGTATTTTAGACACAGGGTCTCCACCCCCAAGTCTCTCTTCTTATATAGGGTTTCCATTCCCTAGTTGATGATAATGTAGACATAGAATCTCCACTCCCTAGTTGATTTTACTTTAGGCATAGGGTCTCCACTCCCTAGTCGACTTTCCAATATAGGATCTCCACTCCCTGGTTGATTTAATTTTAGACATAGGTTCTCCATTCCCTAGCAGCTTTTCAAACATAGAGTCTCCACTCGCTAGTTGTTTTTATAAAAGACATAGAATCTCCATACCCTAGTCGTTTTTCCAACATAGTATCTCTACTCCCTAGTCGCTTTTCCAACATCGGGTGTCCATTTATAGTTGATTTTATTTTGAACATAGGGTCTCAACTCCATAGTTGATTTTCAAACATAAGGTCTCCACTACCTAGTTAATTTTATTGACATAGTGTCTGCACTCCCTAGTCTCTTTTCTAACATAGGATCTCCGCTCCCTAGTTAATTTTATTTTATACATAGGGTCTCCACTCTCTAGTCACTTTTCCAACATAGGTTCTCCAATCCCTTGTTGATGGTATTTTAGACATAGAGTCTCCACTCCCTAGCCTCTTTTCCAACATAGGGTCTCCACTCCCTAGTTGATGATATATTAGCCATAGGGTCTCCACTCCCTAGTTGATTTAATTTTAGCCATAGGGTCTCCAATCCCTAGTCTCATTTCCAACATAGGTTCTCCACTCCCTGGTTTATCGTATTTTAGACATAGGGTCTCCACTCCCTGTTCTCTTTTCGAACATAGGGTCTCCACTCCTTTGTTGATGGTATTTTAGACTCAAGGTCTCCACTCCCATGTCTCTTTTCCTACATAGGGTCTCCATTCCCTAGTTGATGAAAATTTTGA
Organism: Nicotiana obtusifolia; assembly: GCA_002018475.1. Taxonomy (NCBI): domain Eukaryota; kingdom Viridiplantae; phylum Streptophyta; class Magnoliopsida; order Solanales; family Solanaceae; genus Nicotiana; species Nicotiana obtusifolia. The sequence goes on from MCJB01052922.1 coordinate 2,313, forward strand.
CATAGGTTCTGCACTACCTAGTCTCTTTTCCATCATAGGGTCGCCACTCCCTAGTCGATTTTCCAATATAGGTTCTCCACTCCCTAGTTGATTTAATTTTAGACATAGGTTCTTCATTCCTTAGTCGTTTTACCAACATAGGGTTTCCACTCCCTAGTTATTTTTATAACAAAAATATAATCTCCAATCCCTAGTCGGTTTTCCAACATAGGGGTATCAAATTATAGTTGATTTTATTTTCGATATAGGGTCTCAACTCCATAGTTGATTTTCAAACATAAGGTCTCCACTACCTAGTTAATTTTATTGACATAGTGTCTGCACTCCCTAGTCTCTTTTCTAACATAGGATCTCCGCTCCCTAGTTAATTTTATTTTATACATAGGGTCTCCACTCTCTAGTCACTTTTCCAACATAGGGTCTCCACTTCGTAGTTGATTTTATTTTAGACATAAGGTCTCCACGCCCTAGTCTCTTTTCCAGTTTAAGGTCTCCAATCCCTCGTTGATGGTATATTAGCCATAAGGTCTTCACTCCCTAGTCTCTTTTCCAACATAGGGTCTCTACTCCCAAGTTGATGATATTTTAGACGTACGGTATCCACCCACTAGTCTTTTCCAACATAGGGTCCTTTACCCTAGTTCATTTTATTTTAGACACAGGGTCTCCGCTCCCTAGTCACTTTTCCTACATAGGGTCCCCATTCCCTAATAGATTTTATTTTAGACATAGGGTCTACACTACCTAGTTAATTTTATTGACATAGGGTATGCGCTCCCTAGTCTCTTTTCTAACATAGGGTCTCCGCTCCCTAGTTTATTTTATTTTATACATAGGGTCTCCACTCTCTAGTAACTTTTTAAACATAGGGTCTCCACTTCCTAGTTGATTTTTTTTAAGATATAAGGTCTCCACTCCCTAGTCTCTTTTCCAGCTTAAGGTCTCCAATCCCTCGTTGATGGTATATTAGACATAGGGTCTTCACTCCCTAGTCTATTTTCCAACATAGGGTCTCTACTCCAAGTTGATGATATTTTAGACATACGGTGTCCACTCACTAGTCTCTTTTCCAACATAGGGTCTCCATACCCTAGTTGATTTTATTTTAGACATAGGGTCTCCTCTCCCTAGTCGCTTTTCCAATATAGGGTCTCCATTCCCTAGTTTATTTTATTTTAGACATAGGATCTCCACACCTTAGTCTCTTTTCCAACATTGGGTCTCTACTCCCTAGTTGATGATACGTTAGACATAAGGTCTGCACTCCCTAATCTATTTTTTCCAACATAGGGTCTCCACTCCCTAGTTTATTTTATTTTAGACATTGGGTCTCCATTCCCTAGTCTCTTTCAATATAGTGTCTCCATTACCTAGTTGATTTTATTTTTGACGTAGGCTCTCCATTCTCTAGTCACTTTTCCAACATAGGGTCTCCACTCCCTTGTTGATATAATTTTAGACATAGGGTCTCCACTATCTAGGCTCTTTTCCACCATTGGGTCTCCAATCCGTAGTTTATGGTATTTTAGACGTAGGATCTCCACTCCCGAGTCTCTTTACCAACATAGGGTCTCCGCTCCCTCGTTAATTTTATTTTAGACATAGGGTCTCCACTCTCTAGTCGCTTTTCCAACATTGGGTCTCCACTTCCTAGTTGATATTATTATAGACATAAGGTCTTGATTCCCTAGTCTCTTTTCTAGCATAAGGTCTCAAATCCTTCGTTGATGGTATTTTAGACATAGCGTCTCCACTCCCTAGTCTCTCTTCCTACGTAGGGTCTTCACTCCCTAGTTGATGATATATCAGACATAGGGCCTCCACTCCCTAGTTGATTTTATTTTAGATATAGGGTCTCCAATCCCTAGCCTCTTTTCCAACATAGGGTCTCCACTCCCTAGTTTATATTATATTTGAGATAGGGTCTCCACTCTCTAGTCGCTTTTCCAACATTGGGTCTCCACTTCCTAGTTGATATTATTATAGACATAAGGTCTTGATTCCCTAGTCTCTTTTCCAGCATAAGGTCTCAAATCCTTCGTTGATGGTATTTTAGACATAGGGTCTCCACTCCCTAGTCTCTCTTCCTACGTAGGGTCTTCACTCCCTAGTTGATGATATATCAGACATAGGGTCTCCACTCCCTAGTTGATTTTATTTTAGATATAGGGTCTCCAACCCCTAGCCTCTTTTCCAACATAGGGTCTCCACTCCCTAGTTTATATTATATTTGAGATAGGGTCTCCACTCTCTAGTGGATTTTATTTTTGACATAGGGTCTCCAGTCCCTAGTATCGTTTCCAACATAGGTTCTCCAATCCCTAGTAGGTTGTATTTTAGAAATAAAGTCTCCACTTTCTATTCTCTTTTCCAACATAGGCTCTCCACTCCCTAGTTGATAGTATTTTAGACATAAGGTCACCACTCCATAGTCTCTGTTCCAACATAGGGTCTCCGCTCCCTAATAGATGGTTTTTCAGACACAGGGACTCCACTCCCTAGTCTCTCTTCAATTATAGGGTCTCCACTCCCTAATTGATGGTATTTTAGACATAGGGTCTCCACTCCCTAGTCTCTCTTCATACATAGGGGCTCCACTCCCTAGTTGATGATATACTAGACATAGGGTCTCCACTCCCTAGTTAATTTTATTTTAGACATAAAGTCTCCAATCCCTAGTTTCGTTTCCAACATAGGTTCTCTAATCCCTAGTTGATGGTATTTTAGACATAGAGTCTCTACTCCCTAGTCTGTTTTCCAACATAAGGTCTCCACACCCTAGTTGATGATATATTAGAGATAGGGTCTCCACTTCCTAGTGGATTTTATTTTTGACATAGGTTCTCCAATACCTAGTCTCATTTCCAACATAGGTTCTCCAATCCCTAGTTGATGGTATTTTTGATATAGGGTCTCCACTCCCTAGTCTCTTTTTCAACATAGGGTCTCCACTCCCTACTTGATGGTATTTTTTACATAGGGTCTCCACTCCCTAGTATCTTTTCCAACATAGGGTCTCCACTCCTTAGTTGATGGTATTTTAGAGACAGGGTCTCCACTCCTAAGTCTCTTTACCTATATAGGGTCTCCATTCCCTAGTTGATGATAATTTAGACATAGAGACTCCACACCCTAGTCGTTTTTCCAATATAGAGTCTCTACACCCTAGTTGATGATATATTAGAGATATGGTCTCCACTCACTAAAGGATTTTATTTTTGACATAGGTTCTCCAATCCCTATTCTCGTTTCCAGCATAGGTTCTCCAATCCCTAGTTGATGGTATTTTTGATATAGGGTCTCCACTCCCTAGTCTCTTTTCCAACATAGGGTCTCCAATCCCTAGTTGATGGTATTTTAAACACAGAGTCTCAACTCTCTAGTCTTTTTTCCAACATAGGGTCTCTACACCCTAGTTGATGATATATTAGAGATAGGGTCTCCACTCCCTAGTGTATTTTATTTTTGACATAGGTTCTTCAATCCCTAGTCTCGTTTGCAACATAGGTTCTCCAATTCCCAGTTGATGGTATGTTTGATATAGGGTCTCCACTCCCTAGTCTCTTTTCCAACATAGGGTCTACATTCCCTAGATGATTTAATTTTAGACATAGGTTCTCCATTCCCTAGTCGCTTTTCCAACATAGGGTCTCCACTCCCTTGTCGTTTTCATAATAGACATAGAATCTCCATTCCCTAGTCATTTTTCCAACATAGGGTCTCTACTCCCTAGTCGTTTTTGCAACATCGGGTGTCCACTTATAGTTGATTTTATTTTAGATATAGGGTCTCAACTCCCTAGTCGCTTTTCAAACATAGGGTCTCCACTACCTAGTTAATTTTATTGACATAGGGTCTCCACTCCCTACTCTCTTTTCTAACATAGGGTCTCCGCTCCCTAGTTAATTTTATTATATACATAGGATCTCCACTCTCTAGTCGCTTTTCCAACATAGGGTCTCCACTTCCGAGTTGATTTTATTTTATTCAGAGGTCTCCACTCCCTAGTCTCTTTTCCGGCTTAAGGTCTCCAATCCCTTGTTGATGGTATATTAGAGATAGGGTTTTCACTCCCCAGTCCCTTTCCAACATAGGGTCTCTACTCCCAAGTTGATGATATTTTAGATGTACGGTCTCCACCCACTAGACACTTTTCCAACATAAGGTTTTCATACCATAGTTGATTTTATTTTAGACATAGGGTCTTCGCTCCCTAGTCGCTTTTCCAATATAGGGTCTCCTTTCCCTAGTTTTTTATTTTAGATATAGGGTTTCCACTCCTTAGTCTATCTTCCAACATAGGGTCTCCATTTCCTAGTTGATGGTATTTTAGACATAGGGTTTCAAATACCTAGTCCTTTTTAATACATAGGATCTCCACTTGATATTTTTGACATTGGATCTCCACTCCCTAGTCTCTTTTTCAACATCAGGTCTGCACTCCTTAATAGATATTATTTTAGACATATGGTCTCAGCTCCCTAGTCTCGTTTCCAAGATAGGGTCTCCACTACCTAGTTGATTTTATTTTTGATACAAGGTCTCCAATCCCTAGTCTCGTTTCCAACGTAGGTTCTCCAATCCGTATTTTATGGTATTTTAGACATAGAGTCTCCACTCACTAGTCTGTTTTCCAACATAGAGTCTCCACTTCCTAGTTGATGATATATTAGACACAGGGACTCCACTCCCTCTACAATCCCTCGTTAATGGTATTATAGACATAGGGTAGTTGATTCTATTTTAGACATAAAGTCTCCACTCCCTAGTCTCTTTTCCAGCTTAAGGTCTCCAATCCCTCGTTGATAATATTTTAGGCATAGGGTCTTCACTCCCTATTCTCTTTTCCAACATAGGGTCTCTATCCCCAAGTTTATGATATTTTAGACATACGGTCTCCACTCACTAGTCTCTTTTCCAACATGGGATCTCCATACCCTACTTGATTTTATTTTAGACATAGGGTCTCCATTTCCTAATTGATTGTATTTTAGACATAGGGTCTCCACTTCTTAGTCTCTTTTCCGACATAGGGTCACCACTTTCTAGTTGATGGTATTTTAGGCATAGTGTCTCCACTCCCTAGTCCTTTTTCATACATAGGTTCTCTACTTTGATATTGTGGACATAGGGTCTCCACTTCCTAGTCTCTTTTTCAACATAAGGTCTGCACTCCTTAATTGATATTATTTTAGACATAGGGTCTCAGCTCCCCAGTCTCCTTTCCAACATAGGTCTCCACTCCCTAGTTGATTTTATTTTAGGCACTTGGTCTCCAATCACTAGTCCCGTTTCCAACATACGTTCTCCAATCCCTAGTTTATGGTATTTTAGATATAGAGTCTCCACACCCTAGTCTTGTTTCCAACATAATGACTCCACTTCCTAGTTGATGATATATTAGACTCCACTCACTAGTCTTTTTTCTATATAGGGTCTTTCCCAACGTAGGTTCTCTGCTCCTTAGTTGATTTTATTTTAGACATAAGGTCTCCAATCCCTAGTCTCGTTTCCAACATAGGTTCCCCAGTCCACAGTTGATGGTATTTTAGACATAGAGTCTCCATTCCCTTGTCTCTTTTCCAACATAAGGTCTCCACTCCCTAGTTGATGATATATTAGACATACGGTCTCCTTTCACTAGTTAATTTTATTTTAGATATAGGGTCTCCAATACCAAGTCTCGTTTCAAATATAGGTTCTCCAATCCCTAGTTTATGGTATTTTAGACATAGGGTCTCCACTCCCTAGTTGATGGTATTTTAGACATAGGGTCTCCACTCCCTATTCTCTTTTCCAACGTAGGGTCTTCACTCCCTAGTTGATGGTATTTTAGACACAGGGTCACCACACCCAAGTCGCATTTCCTACATAGGGCCTCAATTCCCTAGTTGTTGATAATTTAGACATAGGGTCTCCAATCCCTAGTCTCTTTTTCAACATAGGGTCTACACACCTTTGTTGATTTTACTTTAAGCATAGGATCTCTACTCCCTAGTCGATTTTCCAATATAGGGTCTCCGCTCCCTAGTTGATTTAATGTTTGACATAGGTTCTTCATTCCCTAGTCGCTTTTCAAACATACGATCTCCATTCCCTAGTTGATTTTAAAATAGATATAGAATCTCCATTCCCTTATCGCATTTCCAACATAACGTCTCCACTACCTAGTCGCGTTTCCAACATAGGGTCTCCACTGCCTAGTTGATTTTAGTTTTGACATAGGGTCCCCATTCCCTAGTCTATTTTCCAACATAGGGTCTCCACTACCTAGTTAATTGCTTTGTAGACATTGGGTATGCACTCCCTAGTCTCTTTTATAACATAGGGTCTTCATTCCCTAGTAGATTTTATTTTAGACATAGGGTCTCCACTCCCTATACTCTTTTCAAACATAGGGTCTCCACTCACTAGTTGATGGTATTTTAGACATAAGGTCTCCACTCCCTAATCTCTTTTCCAACATAGGGTCGCCAATCCCTAGTTGAGGGTATTTTAGACAAGGGTCTCCATTCCTAGTCTCTTTTCCAACATAGGGTCTCCACTCCGTAGTTGATGTTATTTTAGACATAGGGTCTCCACTCACAAGTCTCTTTTTCTATATAGGGTCTCCATTCCCTAGTTGATGATAACTTAGACATAGAGTCTCCACTCCCTAGTTGATTTTACTTTAGGCATAAGGTCTCCACTCCATAGTCGATTTTCCAATGTAGGGTCTCCACTCCCTAGATGATTTAATTTTAAATATAGGTTTTCCATTCCCTAGTCGCTTTTCCAACATAGGGTCTCCATTCCCTTGTTGTTTTTATAATAGACATAGAATCTCATTTCCCTAGACATTTTTCCAACATAGGGTCTCTATTCTCTAGTCGCTTTTCCAACATCAGGTGTCCACTTATAGTTTATTTTATTTTAGACATAGGGTCTCAACTCCCTAGTCTCTTTTCAAACATAGAGTCTCTACTACCTAGTTAATTTTATTGACATAGGGTCTGCAATCCCTACTCTGTTTTCTAACATAGGGTCTCCGCTCCCTAGTTAATTTTATTTTATACATAAGGTCTGCAGTCTCTAGTCGCTTTTCGAACATAGGGTCTCCACTTACTAGTTGATTTTATTTTATACATAAGTCTCCACTCCCTAGTCACTTTTCCAGCCTAAGGTCTCCAATCCCTCGTTGATGGTATATTAGACATAGGGTCTTCACTCCTCAGTCTCTTTTCCAACATATGGTCTCTACTCCCAAATTGATGATATTTTAGACATACAGACTCCACCCACTAGTCGCTTTTGAAACATAGGGTTTTCATACCCCAGTTGATTTTATTTGAGACATAGGGTCTCCGCTCCCTTGTCGATTTTCCAATATAGGGTCTACATTCTCTAGTTGATTTTATTTTAGATATAGGGTCTCCACTCCTTAGTCTATTTTCCAATACAGGGTCTCCACGTCCTAGTTGATAGTATTTTAGACATAGGGTCTCAAATACCTAGTCCTTTTTCATACATAGGGTCTCCACTTGATATTTTTAACATAGGGTCTCCACTTCCTAGTCTCTTTTTCATCAACAAGTCAGCACTCCTTAATTGATATTATTTTAGACATGGGGTCTCAGCTCCCTAGTCTCATGTTCAAGATAGGGTCTCCATTACCTAATTGGTTTTATTTTAAACACAGGGTCTCCAATCTGTAGTCTCGTTTCCAACATAGGTTCTCCAATGCCTAGTTAATGGTATTTTAGACATAAAGTCTCCACTTCCTAATCTTTTTTTCCAACATTGGGTCTCCACTTCCTAGTTGATGATATATTAGACACAGGGACTCCACTCCCTACTCTCTTTTCCAACATAGGGTCTCCACACCCTAGTTGATGGTATTTTAGACGTAAGGTCACCACTCCCTAGTCTCTCTTCGTACATAGGGTCTCCATTCCCTAGTTGATGACAATTTAGACATAAGTTCTACACTCCCTAGTCTCTTTTCCTACATAGGGTCTCCACTCCCTAATTGATTTTATTTTAGACATAGGGTCTCCAATCCCCAGTCTCGTTTCCAATGTAGGTTCTCCAATCCCTTGTTGATGGTATTTTAGACATAGAGTCTTCATTCCCATATCGCATTTCTGACATAAGGTCTCCGCTACCTAGTCGCTTTTCCAACATAGGATCTCCAATCCCTAGTTGATTTTGTTTTAGACATAGGGTCTCCATTCTCTAGTCTCTTTTTCAACAGAGGGTCTCCACTACCTAGTTAATTATTTTTTAGACATAGGGTATGCACTCCCTAGTCTCTTTTCCAACATAGGGTCTTCATTCCCTAGTTGATTTTATTTTAGACATAGCGTCTCCACTTCTTATTCTCTTTCCTAACATAGAATGTCCACTCACTAGTTGATGGTATTTTAGACATAGAGTCTCAACTCCCTAGTCTCTTTTCCAACATAGGATTTCCACACCCTAGTTGATGATATATTAGAGATAGGGTCTCCACTGTCTAGTGGATTTTATTTTTGACATAGGTTCTCCAATCCCTAGTCTCGTTTCCAACATAGGTTCTCCAATCCGTAGTTGATGGTATTTTTGATATAGGGTCTCCACTCCCTAGTCTCTTTTTCAACATCAGGTTTGCACTCCTTAATAGATATTATTTTAGACATAGGGTTTCAGCTCCCTAGTCTCGTTTCCAAGATAGGGTCTCCACTACCTAGTTGATTTTATTTTAGATACAGGGTCTCCAATCCATAGTCTCGTTTCCAACATAGGTTCTCCAATCCCTAGTTTATGGTATTTTAGACATAGAGTCTGCACTCCCTAGTCTGTTTTCTAACATAGGGTCTACGCTTCCTAGTTGATGATATATTAGACACAGGGACTCAACTCCCTAGTCTACAATCCCTCGTTAATGGTATTATAGACAAAGGGCAGTTGATTTTATTTTAGACATAAAGTCTCCACTCCCTAGTTTCTTTTCCAGCTTAAGGTCTCCAATCCCTCGTTGATAATATTTTAGACATAGGTTCTTCACTCCCTATTCTCTTTTCCAACATAGGGTCTCTACACCCAAGTTTATGATTTTTTAGACATACGGTCTCCACTCACTAGTCTCTTTTCCAACATGGGATTTCCATACCCTAGTTGATTTTATTTTAGACATAGCGTCTCCATTTCCTAGTTGATTTTATATTAGACATAGGGTGTCCACTTCTTAGTCTCTTTTCCGACATAGGGTCTCCACTTCCTAGTTGACGGTATTTTAGACATAGGGTCTCCACTCCCTAGTCATTTTTCATACATAGGTTCTCCACTTGATATTTTTGAAATAGGGTCTCCACTTCCTAGTCTCTTTTTCAACATAAGGTCTTCACTCCTTAATTGATATTATTTTAAACATAGGGTCTCAGCTCCCTAGTCTCATTTCAAAGATAAGGTCTCCACTCCCTAGTTGATGTTATTTTAGACACAGGGTCTCCAATCTCTAGTCCTGTTTCCGAGATAGGTTTTCCAATCCCTAGTTTATGGTATTTTAGACTTACAGTCTCCACTCCCTAGTCTCTTTTCCAACATAGGGTCCTCACTTCCTAGTTGATGATATATAAGACAATGGGAGTCCTCTCCCTAGTCTCTTTTCTAACATAGGATCTTTTCCAACAAAGGTTCTCCACTCCTTAATTGATTTTATTTTAGACATAAGGTCTCCAATTTCTAGTCTCGTTTCCAACATAGGTTCCCCAATCCACAGTTGATGGTATTTTAGACATAGAGTCTCCACTCCCTAGTCTCTTTTCCAACATAAGGTCTCCACTCCCTAGTGGATGATATATTAGACATACGGTCTCCATTCCATAGTTGATTGTATTTTAGACATAGGGTCTCCAATCCCAAGTCTCGTTTCAAACATAGGTTCTCCAATCCTTAGTTGATGGTATTTTAGATATAGGATCTACATTCCCTAGTTGATGGTATTTTAGACATAGGGTCTTCACTCCCTATTCTCTTTTCCAACATAGGGTCTCCACTCCCTAGTTGATGGTATTTTAGACACAGGGTCACCACACCAAAGTCGTATTTCCTACATAGGGCCTCCATTCCCTAGTTGTTGATAATTTAGACATAGGGTCTCCAATCCCTAGTCTCTTTTTCAACATAGGGTCTCCACTCCCTTGTTGATTTTACTTTAGGCATAGGGTCTCCACTCCCTAGTCGATTTTCTAATATAGGGTCTCCGCTCCCTAGTTGAATTAATATTAGACATAGGTTCTTGATTCCCTAGTCGCTTTTCCAACATAGGATCTCCATTCCCCAGTTGATTTTATAATAGACATAGAATCTCCATTCCCTTATCGCATTTCCGACATAAGGCCACTACCTAGTCGGGTTTCCAATATAGGGTCTCCACTCCCTAGTTGATTTTATATTAGACATAGAGTCTCCAATCCCTAGTCTCGTTTCCAACATAGTTCTCCAATCCCTAGTTGATGGTATTTTAGACATAGAGTCTCCACTCCCTAGTCTGTTTTCCAACATATAGTCTCCACACCCTAGTTGATGATATATTAGAGATAGGGTTTCCACTCCCTAGTGGATTTTATTTTTGACATACGTTCTCTAATCCCTAGTCTCATTTCCAACATAGGTTCTCCAATCCCTAGTTGATGGTATTTTTGATATAGGTTCTCCACTCCCTAGTCTCTTTTTCAACATAGGGTCTCCACTCCGTAGTCTCATTTCCAACATAGGGTCTCCACTCCTATTTTAGAGACAGGGTCTCCACGCCTAAGTCTCTTTACCTATATAGGGTCTCCATTCCCTAGTGGATGATAATTTAGACATAGAGTCTCCACACCCTAGTTGTTTTTCCAATATAGGGTCTCCACACCCTAGTTGATGATATATTAGAGATAGGGTCTCCACTCTCTAGTGGATTTTATTTTTGACATAGGTTCTCCAATCCCTAGTCTCGTTTCCAACATAGGTTCTCTAATCCGTAGTTGATAGTATTTTAGATATAGGGTCTCCACTCCCTAGTCTCTTTTTCAACATCAGGTTTGCACTCCTTAATAGATATTATTTTAGACATAGGGTTTCAGCTCCCTAGTCTCATTTCCAAGATAGGGTCTCCACTACCTAGTTGATTTTATTTTAGATACAGGGTCTCCAATCCCTAGTCTCGTTTCCAACATAGGTTCTCCAATACCTAGTTTATGGTATTTTAGACATAGAGTCTCCACTCCCTAGTCTATTTTCTAACATAGGGTCTACGCTTCCTAGTTGATGATATATTAGACACAGGGACTCAACTCCCTAGTCTACAATCCCTCGTTAATGGTATTATAGACATAGGGCAGTTGATTTTATTTTTGACATAAAGTCTCCACTCCCTAGTCTCTTTTCCAGCTTAAGGTCTCCAATCCCTCGTTGATAATATTTTAGACATAGGGTCTTCACTCCCTATTCTCTTTTCCAACATAGGGTCTCTACACCCAAGTTTATGATTTTTTAGACATACGGTCTCCAATCACTAGTCTCTTTTACAACATGGGATTTCCATACCCTAGTTGATTTTATTTTAGATATAGCGTCTCCATTTCCTAATTGATTTTATATTAGACATAGGGTGTCCACTTCTTAGTCTCTTTTCCTACATAGGGTCTCCACTTCCTAGTTGACGGTATTTTAGGCATAGGGTCTCCACTCCCTAGTCATTTTTCATACATGGGTTCTCCACTTGATATTTTTTAAATAGGGTCTCTACTTCCTAGTCTCTTTTCCAACATAAGGTCTGCACTCCTTAATTGATATTATTTTAAACATAGGGTCTCAGCTCCCTAGTCTCATTTCAAAGATAAGGTCTCCACTCCCTAGTTGATGTTATTTTAGACACAGGGTCTCCAATCTCTAGTCCTGTTACCGACATAGGTTTTCTAATCCCTAGTTTATGGTATTTCAGACTTACAGTCTCCACTCTCTAGTCTCTTTTCCAACATAGGGTCTCCACTTCCTAGTTGATGATATATAAGACAATGGGAGTCCTCTCCCTAGTCTCTTTTCTAACATAGGATCTTTTCCAACATAGGTTCTCCACTCCTTAATTGATTTTATTTTAGACATAAGGTCTGCAATCCCTAGTCTCGTTTCCAACATAGGTTCCCCAATCCACAGTTGATGGTATTTTAGACATAGAGTCTCCACTCCCTAGTCTCTTTTCCAACATAAGGTCTCCACTCCCTAGTGGATGATATATTAGACATACGGTCTCCATTCCCTAGTTGATTGTATTTTAGACATAGGGTCTCCAATCCCAAGTCTCGTTTCAAACATAGGTTCTCCAATCCTTAGTTGATGGTATTTTAGATATAGGATCTCCATTCCCTAGTTGATGGTATTTTAGACATAGGGTCTTCACTCCCTATTCTCTTTTCCAACATAGGGTCTCCACTCCCTAGTTGATGCTATTTTAGACACAGGGTCACCACACCCAAGTCGTATTTCCTACATAGGGCCTCCATTCCCTAGTTGTTGATAATTTAGACATAGGGTCTCCAATCCCTAGTCTCTTTTTCAACATAGGGTCTCCACTCCCTTGTTGATTTTACTTTAGGCATAGGGTCTCCACTCCCTAGTCGATTTTCTAATATAGGATCTCCGCTCCCTAGTTGATTTAATATTAGACATAGGTTCTTGATTCCCTAGTCGCTTTTCCAAAATAGGATCTCCATTCCCTAGTTGATTTTATAATAGACATAGAATCTCCATTCCCTTATCGCATTTCCGACATAAGGCCACTACCTAGTCGCGTGTCCAATATAGGGTCTCCACTCCCTGGTTGATTTTATTTTAGACATAGAGTCTCCAATCCCTAGTCTCGTTTCCAACATAGTTCTCCAATCCCGAGTTGATGGTATTTTAGACATAGAGTCTCTACTCCCTAGTCTGTTTTCCAACATAAAGTCTCCACACCCTAGTTGATGATATATTAGAGATAGGGTCTCCACTCCCTAGTGGATTTTATTTTTGACATACGTTCTCTAATCCCTAGTCTCATTTCCAACATAGGTTCTCCAATCCCTAGTTGATGGTATTTTTGATATAGGGTCTCCACTCCCTAGTCTCTTTTTCAACATAGGGTCTCCACTCTGTAGTCTCATTTCCAACATAGGGTCTCCACTCCTATTTTAGAGACAGGGTCTCCACTCCCTATTCTCTTTCCTAACATAGAGTTTCCACTCACTAGTTGAAGGTATTTTAGACATAGAGTCTCCACACCCTAGTTGTTTTTCCAATATAGGGTCTCCACACCCTAGTTGATGATATATTAGAGATAGGGTCTCCACTCTCTAAAGGATTTTATTTTTGATATAGGTTCTCCAATCCCTATTCTCGTTTCCAGCATAGGTTCTCCAATCCCTAGTTGATGGTATTTTTGATATAGGGTCTCTTTTCCAACATAGGGTCTCCAATCCCTAGTTGATGGCATTTTAGACATAGAGTCTCCAATCTCTAGTCTCTTTTCCAACATAGGGTCTCTACACCCTAGTTGATGATATATTAGAGATAGGGTCTCCACTCCCTAGTGGATTTTATTTTTGACATAGGTTCTCCAATCCCTAGTCTCGTTTCCAACATAGGTTCTCCAATCCCTAGTTGATGGTATGTTTGATATAGGGTCTCCACTCCATAGTCGACTTTCCAATATAGGGTCTCCACTGCCTAGATGATTTAATTTTAGACATAGGTTTTCCATTCCCTAGTCGCTTTTCCAACATAGGGTCTCCACTCCCTTGTTGTTTTTAAAATAGACATAGAATCTCCATTCCCTAGACATTTTTCCAACATAGGGTCTCTATTCTCTAGTCGCTTTTCCAACATCAGGTGTCCATTTATAGTTAATTTTATTTTAGACATAGGGTCTCAACTCCCTAGTCGCTTTTCAAACATAGGGTCTCCACTACCTAGTTAATTTTATTGACATATGGTCTGCAATCCCTACTCTCTTTTCTAACATAGGGTCTCCGCTCCCTAGTTTATTTTATTTTATACATATGGTCTCTAGTCTCTAGTCGCTTTTCCAACATAGGGTCTCCACTTTCTAGTTGATTTTATTTTATACATAAGTCTCCACTCCCTAGTCTCTTTTCCAGCCTAAGGTCTCCAATCCCTCGTTGATGGTATATTAGACATAGGGTCTTCACTCCTCAGTCTCTTTTCCAACATAGGGTCTCTACTCCCAAGTTGATGATATTTTAGGCATACAGACTCCACCCACTAGTCTCTTTTCCAACATAGGGTTTTCATACCCCAGTTGATTTTATTTGAGACATAGGGTCTCTGCTCCCTGGTCGCTTTTCCAATATAAGGTCTACATTCTGTAGTTGATTTTATTTTAGATATAGGGTCTTCACTCCTTAGTCTATTTTCCAATAAAGGGTCTCCACATCCTAGTTGATGGTATTTTAGACATAAGGTCTCAAATACCTAGTACTTTTTCATACATAGGGTCTCCACTTAATATTTTTAACATAGGGTCTCCACTTCCTAGTCTCTTTTTCAACAACAGGTCAGCACTCCTTAATTGATATTATTTTAGACATAGGGTCTCAGCTCCCTAGTCTCATGTTCAAGATAGGTCTCCACTACCTAGTTGATTTTATTTTAAACATAGGGTCTCCAATCCCTAGTTTCGTTTCCAACATAGTTTCTCCAAACCCTAGTTAATGGTATTTTAGACATAGAGTCTCCACTTCCTAGTCTCTTTTTCCGACATAGGGTCTCCACTTCCTAGTTGATGATATATTAGACACAGGGACTCCACTCCCTAGTCTCTTTTCGAACATAGGGTCTTCACTCCGTAGTTGATGGTATTTTAGACGTAAGGTCACCACTCCCTAGTCTCTCTTCGTACATAGGGTCTCCATTCCCTAGTTGATGACAATTTAGACATAAGTTCTACACTCCCTACTCTCTTTTCCTACATAGGGTCTCCACTCCCTAATTGATTTTATTTTAGACATAAGGTCTCCAATCCCTAGTCTCGTTTCCAACGTAGGTTCTCCAATCCCTTGTTGATGGTATTTTAGACATAGAGTCTTCATTCCCTTATCGCATTTCTGACATAAGGTCTCCGCTACCTAGTCGCTTTTCCAACATAATATCTCCACTCCCTAGTTAATTGTTTTTTAGACATAGGGTATGCACGCCCTAGTCTCTTTTCCAACATAGGGTCTTCATTCCCTAGTTGATTTTATTTTAGATATAGCTTCTCCACCTCCTATTCTCTTTCCTAACATAGAATGTCCACTCACTAGTTGATGGTATTTTAGGCGTAGAGTCTGAACTCCCTAGTCTTCTTTCCAACATAGGATTTCCACACCCTAGTTGATGATATATTAGAGATAGAGTCTCCACTCTCTAGTGGATTTTATTTTTGACATAGGTTCTCCAATCCCTAATCTCGTTTCCAACTTAGGTTCTCCAATCCATAGTTGATAGTATTTTTGATATAGGGTCTCCACTCCCTAGTCTCTTTTTCAACATTAGGTCTGCACTCCTTAATAGATATTATTTTAGACATAGGGTTTCAGCTCCCTAGTTTCGTTTCCAAGATAGGGTCTCCACTACCTAGTTGATTTTATTTTAGATACAAGGTCTCCAATCCCTAGTCTCGTTTCCAACATAGGTTCTCCAATCCCTAGTTTACGGTATTTTAGACATAGAGTCTCCACTCCCTAGTATGTTTTCCAACAGAGGGTCTCCGCTTCCTAGTTGATGATATATTAGACACAGGGACTCCACTCCCTAGTCTACAATCCCTTGTTAATGATATTACAGATATAGGGCAGTTTATTTTATTTTAGACATAAAGTCTCCACTCCCTAGTCTCTTTTCCAGCTTAAGGTCTCCAATCCCTCGTTGATAATATTTTAGACATAGGGTTCTCACTCCCTATTCTCTTTTCCAACATAGGGTCTCTACACTCAAGTTTATGATTTTATGGACATACGGTCTCCACTCACTAGTCTCTTTTCCAACATGCGATCTCCATACCCTGGTTGATTTTATTTTAGACATAGCGTCTCCATTTCCTCGTTGATTTTATTTTAGACATAGGGTCTCCACTTCTTAGTCTGTTTTCCGAAATAGGGTCTCCACTTCCTAGTTGATGGTATTTTAGGCATAGGGTCTCCACTCCCTAGTCATTTTTCATACGTAGGTTCTCCACTTGATATGTTTGACATAGGGTCTCCACTTCCTTAGTTGATATTATTTTAGACATAGGGTCTCAGCTCCCTAGTCTCATTTCCAACATAGGTCTCCCCTCTCTAGTTGATTTTATTTTAGACGCTTGGTCTCCAATCCATAGATTATAGTATTTTAGATATAGAGTCTCCACACCCTAGTCTTGTTTCCAACATGATGTCTCCACTTCCTAGTTGATGATACATTAGACACAGGGACTCCACTCCTTAGTCTCATTTCTAACATAGGATCGTTTCCAACATAGGTTCTCCACTCCTTAATTGATTTTATTTTAGACATAAGGTCTCCAATCCCTAGTCTCGTTTCCAACATAGGTTCCCCAATCCCTAGTTGATGATAATTTAGACATAGAGTCTCCACACCCTAGTCGTTTTTGCAATATAGGGTCTCCACACCCTAGTTGATGACATATTAGAGATAGGGTCTCCACTCCCTAAAGGATTTTATTTTTGACATAGGTTCTCCAATCCCTATTCTCGTTTCCAGCATAGGTTCTCCAATCCCTAGTTGATGGTATTTTAGACATAGGGTCTCCATTCCCTAGTTGATGGTATTTTAGACATAGGGTCTCCACTCCCTATTCTCTTTTCCAACATAGGGTGTCCACTCCCTAGTTGATGGTATTTTAGACACAGGGTCTCCACACCCAAGTCGCATTTCCTACATAGGGCCTCCATTCCCTAGTTGTTGATAAATTTAGACATAGGGTCTCCAATCCCTAGTCTCTTTTTCAACATAGGGTCTCCACTCCCTTGTTGATTTTACTTTAGGCATAGGGTCTCCACTCCCAAGTCGATTTTCTAATATAAGGTCTCCGCTCCCTAGTTGATTTAATATTAGACATAGGTTCTTCATTCCCTAGTCGCCGTTCCAACATAGGATCTCCATTCCGTAGTTGATTTTATAATAGACATAGAATCTTCATTCCCTTATCGCATTTCCGACATAAGGTCTCCACTACCTAGTCCCGTTTCCAACATAGGGTCTCCACTCCCTAGTTGATTTTATTTTAGACATATAGTCTCTAATCACTAGTCTCGTTTCCAACATAGGTTCTCCAATCCCTAATTGATGGTATTTTAGACATAGAGTCTGCACTCCCTAAACTGTTTTCCAACATAAGGTCTCCACACCCTAGTTGATGATATATTAGAGATAGGGTCTCCACTCCCTAGTGGATTTTATTTTTGACATAGGTTCTCTAATCCTTAGTCTCATTTCCAACATAGGTTCTCCAATCCTTAGTTGATGGTATTTTTGATATAGGGTATCCACTCCCTAGTCTCTTTTTCAACATAGGGTTTTCACTTCCAAGTTGATGGTATTTTTTACATAGGGTCTCCACTCCCTAGTCTCTTTTCCAACATAGGGTCTCCACTCCTTAGTTGATGGTATTTTAGAGACAAGGTCTCCACTCCTAAGTCTCTTTACCTATATAGGGTATACATTTCCTAGTTGATGATAATTTAGACATAGAGACTCCACACCCTAGTCGTTTTTCCAATATAGGGTCTCCACACCCTAGTTGATGATATATTAGAGATAGGGTCTCCACTCGCCAAAGGATTTTATTTTTGACATAGGTTCTCCAATCCCTATTCTCGTTTCCAGCATAGGTTCTCCAATCCCTAGTTGATGGTATTTTTGATATAGGGTCTCCATTCCCTAGTCTCTTTTCCAACATAGAGTCTCCAATCCCTAGTTGATGGTATTTTAGACATAGAGTCTCCACTCCCTAGTCTCTTTTCCAACATAAAGTCTCTAGACCCTAGTTAATGATATATAGAGATAGGGTCTCCACTCCCTAGTGGATTTTATTTTTGACATAGGGTCTCCAATCCCTAGTCTCGTTTCCAACATAGGTTCTCCAATCCCTAGTTGATGGTATGTTTGATATAGGGTCTCCACTCCCTAGTTTCTTTTCCAACATAGGGTCTACACTCCCTAGATGATTTAATTTTAGACATAGGTTCTTCATTCCCTAGTCGCTTTTCAAACATAGGATCTCCATTCCCTAGTTGATTTTATAATAGACATAGAATCTCCATTCCCTTATCGCATTTCCAACATAAGGTCTCCTTTACCTAGTCGCGTTTCCAACATAGGGTCTCCACTGCCTAGTTGATTTTATTTTAGACATAGGGTCTCCATTCCCTAGTCTCTCTTCCAACATAGGGTCTCTACTACCTAGTTAATTGTTTTGTAGACATAGGGTATACACTCCCTAATCTCTTTTCTAACATAGAGTCTTCATTCCCTAGTTGATTTTACTTTAGACATAGGGTCTCCACTCCCTATTCTCTTTTCAAATGGGGTCTCCACTCACTAGCTGATGGTATTTTAGACATAAGGTCTCCACTCCCTAGTCTCTTTTATAACATAGGGTCTCCAATCCCTAGTTGAGGGTATTTTAGACTAGGGTCTCCATTCCTAGTCTCTTTTCCAACATAGGGTCTCCACTCCGTAGTTGATGGTATTTTAGACACAAGGTCTCCACTCCCAAGTCTCTTTTTCTATATAGGGTCTTCATTCCCTAGTTGATGATAACTTAGACATAGAGTCTCCACTCCCTAGTTGATTTTACTTTAGCCATAAGGTCTCCACTCCATAGTCGACTTTCCAATATAGGGTCTCCACTCCCTAGATGATTTAATTTTAGACATAGGTTTTCCATTCCCTAGTCGCTTTTCCAACATAGGGTCTCCACTCCCTTGTTGTTTTTATAATAGACATAGAATCTCCATTCCCTAGAAATTTTTCCAACATAGGGTCTCTACTCTCTAGTCGCTTTTCCAACATCAGGTGTCCACTT
>MCJB01052923.1:7432-34645 GCA_002018475.1 Nicotiana obtusifolia
GGGGGGAAGGTGTATTTATTGTTTTTCAAAGGACTAAATTAGTAATTACTAAAAGTGTTATTTTTAAAAAAATACCCAAAAAAAGCTATTCTTGCAAAATATCGTTGGGCAATGGAAAATTGGAAGCTGACCGTTGCCAATAGTCAATTCAATTTAAAAAAATAATAATTCTGAAATAGCAGTTGGACCAGTCCGGTTAACCGGTTCACCAGTGAATTGACTTTACCGGTTTAGACTGGTCGTATTAATCGAAATTTCGAAGCTATCCGGCTCAACCCCTTACCCCCCAACCCAGCCCTGCCCGGCCCTTTACCTACTGGTCTGGTTCGATCTGGTTTAATACCGGTCTGCGCCGGTCCGGAACCGGGTCAACCGGCCCCTTAAACATCCTTAAGTTAAACTCAATTCTTTTGTCGAAAGTCACCAAAAATATGAGAAACACTGAAATCTGTGATTTTTCCCAAAAACTTTAATGATAGATAAAAAAATCTCATTATGAGATGACATGAGGAACAAACACTTCTCTGTGCTACATATCAAGTATATGTTGTAACGATACTACCGGTCGTTTAGAGTATTACAGCCTTGTTCCACCATATACTGCTCAATTTGTGCTTTACAGTTGTTATATGGCTTGCCAGGGATAATTGGTTCGGTCCGGTGAGGTCCTGGAATGAATGGGAACACTTAGTTCCAAAGTTGAAACTTAAGTAAAAAAGGTTGGCTAGATGTCAACCTATGTACAAAACGACCCCCGAATAAAGTTTTGATGATTCCAATAGTTCTGTATGGTGATTTTGGACTTAGGAGCGTGTCTGAAAAATTATTTGGAAGCTCGTAGCTAAATTAGGCTTGAAATGGCTTAAATAAAAATTTAAGTTTGGAAGTTTGACCGAGGAATTGACTTTTTGATATCGGGGTTGGAATCCGATTCTGGAAATTGGAATAGGTCCGTTATGTCATTTATGACTTGTGTACAAAATTTGAGGTCAATCAGACTTGATTTGATAGGTTTCGTCATCGAATGTAGAAGTTAAAAATTCTGAGTTTCATTAAGCTTGAATTGAGGTATGATTCGTGATTTTAGCGTTGTTTGATGTGATTTGAGACTTTGACTAAGTTTGTATGATGTTTTAGGATTTGTTAGTATATTTGGTTGAGGTCCGGGGGGCCTCAAGTGAATTTCACATGGTTAATGGATCGAATTTGGACTTAGAGAAAAATCTGAAAATCTGCCTTCTGGTGCACCTGCGGACATTTTCTCGCAGGTGCGAGGTCGCAGAAGCGAACTTGGCCAGTGCAGATACGGGCAGGGGGCTGTGAGGCAGTGGCCGCAGGTGCGAGGGAATTTCCACACCTGCGTGATCGCAGAAGCGGACGGACATGCGCAGAAGCGCAAGCTCAGCAGAAGCGGACAGAGCCTCACAAATGCGAGTCCGCAGAAGCGGCTTCGAGGATGCAGAAGCAGAGGTAGTGAGGGCCTTGGCAAACCGCAGAAGCGGTTGGTTTCACACACCTGCGAGACCGCAGAAGCGGCTAAGTGAGTCGCAGGTGCGGAACCCCTGGACAATATACATTTCGAAGGGGTTCCGAGTTTTTCCATTTTTGGACATTTCCAACACGGTTTTGGAGCGATTTTCGGAGGGAATCTACGAGAAAACTTGAGGTGAGTCACTTGTGATCATTGTTAGTCAATAATATTAGATTATCATTGAGTATTTCAACTAGATTACATGTTTTTGAGGTGAAATTAAAGAATTTGGGCGTACGGATTTCAAAATAAAAATTTAAGATTTGGAGGTCGAGTTGATGTCGGAATTTGGTAAATTTTGTATGGTTAGACTCGTGGTTGGATGGGGCGATTTTTGAGTGCAATTTCGGATTTTGTTGGAATATTTGTATTTTCATGTGGAATTAATTCCTATAATTTGTATTGACTGAATCGAATTAATTGTGACTAGATTCGAGGTGTTCGGAGGCCGACTCGCGAGGAAAAGGCATAGCAGAGTAAAGAATTACACGGTTTGAGGTAAGTAACATTTTAAAACTTGGTTCTGAGTGTATGAATCCCCGAGAGTAGTATTATATCAATTCTTGGAGGTGACGCACATGCTAGGTGACGAGAGTGTGAGCGTGCACCATAGAAATTGTGACTTAAATAAGTTCTCTGAAGATGTAAAATTAAGGAATCATGTTATTATCTGCATATTCTCCACGTGTTAGAGAAATTGAGCTGAGACTCGTGTTAAAGATCATGTTTAGGCTACGTGCCGATATTTTGGGAACCATAGAGTCGTGTTGCTGTTGAATTTAATTGTTTAAAAATATACATTTCATACTCAGTCCAGTTCATCTATTGTGAGAATATTGATGGGATCGAGCTGCGTGACGCAGCAGGCCATATCGGCTTTATATATATTAATTATTTTATTGATCG
This sequence comes from Nicotiana obtusifolia, assembly GCA_002018475.1. Classification (NCBI taxonomy): domain Eukaryota; kingdom Viridiplantae; phylum Streptophyta; class Magnoliopsida; order Solanales; family Solanaceae; genus Nicotiana; species Nicotiana obtusifolia. The sequence goes on from MCJB01052923.1 coordinate 9,870, forward strand.
GGGCTGCCTGCTGCAGCAGGCCTTATAGGCTTTATTAACATATGGATAGGGGCTGCCCGCCTGCAGCATGCCACATCAACTTATGTCACGCTTGGGCTGAAGGGGCCCCTCTGGAGACAGATCTAATGGCTTGAACAGTTAAGAATGAAACTGCCTACGGGAAGAGTGAGCTCTTCCTTCTCACCTTCGGCTACTAAAAAGGAAGGAAGACTGGGTCTACAAACCCCACAGTGAACGTAGATGATTTATATTCGGGATGGACTTCCAAGGGCGTGGACTTGCCTTATTTATTTATATATGTTTGGGATGGAATTTCCAGAGCATGGACTTGCCTTACTTATTCATATTTGTGATGAATTTCTCTGGACATGAATCTGGTTCGAATCATTTTAATTTAGGGATAAATTTACCCTGGGCTAGATTTGGCCTTATACGGTACTGAGTCACTGACGAATAATTGATGTGTGTGTGTGTGTGTCTATATATATATATATATGGGATGGATCTTCTCTAGGATGGATTGGCCATATACAGTACTGGGTTTAACTGTTGAACTTGAAAGCATGCCTACATTTCTGTACTGTTATTTCTATATTGGACTGTACCTGCTGAGCTCGTCACTACTTTCAGCCCAAAGTTTAGTCTTGCTACTTATTGATTTTGTTGTACTCATGCTACACTCTGCACCTCGTGTGCAGATTCAGGTGCTTCCGGATACGGTGACTGTTAGATTTCAGAGTGTTATCAGTTGGAGACTATCAAGGTAGCTGCTTGGCGTCTGTTGACCTTGACTTTCTTCCTTTCAGTTATTGTACTATTCTATAATTTCTGACACGCCATGGTAATGCGATATTGTGGTCACAATGACAGAACTATCCCATCAGAAAATCATTGGATAGATCAGCAGGCAATGAAGGTCCAACATACCCGAAATATATAGGACCAAACTCTTGTTGGTACTTGAATTCCTACATGGTCAAATTCTTGGTAATCAGTATTCGGAAGAAAGATAGTATGAATTCGATTTATTCTAACTCTCTCTTTCAAATTTTCTAGCGAAGTATTGTTTATGATTGAAGGTGAAAACTTTTTTTATTGCTTCTGACTATGTCGATGAAATGGGACCGCGAAGACAACCCACCACTAGAGCTTGCTTTGCTCTCGCTCCGCTCGCTCCCACCTGTCTTCTTCCCACTATAGTGAAAGATCTTTCACTTCACCATAGCAGGAACCTCGCTAACCTTCTCGGCCAGTGCAAAGGACTCTACCTACCCCATACTGACGAATGAAAGAAGCTCATCGCGGATGATAGGACAAGCGATAGCGGTTCCATTCTTGCTCTTCCTATTCCATACCATAAACAGACACCTTTGATTCATCGACATTGGCGCTAGAGGCTCTACCCCCACCCACCAGCCCTTCAAAATTTGAAGAAACTTATTTTCTTCCAAGAAATAGATTTAGAATTAAGGTAAGGAATGAGAAATATGAAAATAAGAGCTTCCGTTCGTAAAATTTGTGAAAAATGTCGACTAATCCATAGGCAGGGACGAATTATAGTAATTTGTTCCCCAAGAAGCCTTTTGTGACTTTTTGGAAGAGAAACGAAGTGGGCCCCCAACCAATTAGTCATCTGAATCAACCATTAGCACATTCTAAGATTCAGATGACTAATTGGTTGAGAATCATGAATTATCACGTCTTGACGGTCAGTACAGAATCTTGCTCATGGATTTCTTCCCGTTCAAGCCAGAAAAGCCCCGTAGCTATAGCTATCCAAGAGTGAAAGTTAAATTCAAGCGGGCGCGGATGCCATCGAATGGGCTCTTTGCCACAGAATGTGATGTCTTATCTACCCATAACATCTATGTCAGCTTTTGGTCTGAATACAGATAAAACGAATAGCTTTGTAGATGATCCTTCTAGAAGAGGGGAATTCTAACAACCTTTCTAGTTATTTCGTTCTCTATTTCTATTTTTCAGATATTCCCCCTTCCAAGGATGCTTTCTCGAGCCTTTTTCCCTCATCCCTTTTGGTTTGGGGACGACAAGTACTTCGTCTCGAGTAGGACACCGGTGATCTCTACATTCACCTATGTAATTTCGAAATCTGCTATATTCGGCATCTTGCCCGCGGGAAAGGCTACATCTAGTACCGGACCGATGATTTGGACGACACGCCCCGGTTTTTTTTTCAAGCGTGGAAACCCCAGAACCAGAAGTAGTAGGATTGATTCTCATAGGAATTAATAATAATTTTTCTTCTATGATCGATCGATATAAACATCAACAGCTCCGAATTGGATCAGTTTCTCCTCAACAAATAAGTGCTTGGGCCACTAAAATCCTGCCTAATGGAGAGATAGTTGGAGAGGTAACAAAACCCTATACTTTTCATTACAAAACTAACAAACCGGAAAAAGAGTGTTTTATTAGTCAGACTTTGTTATCATTTAGGTGCTCATGTACTCAGTGACACTGGATTTTGGAATGTATTAATATCTGTATTTTCGAGATTTTCTACGGGAATTCAAGTATTATAATTTCAAAGGAAATTGTGGTTTATTGAGGTTGTTAGCTGTCCTAGTATTGAGATAGACGCCATCACGACAGGTGTAATTTTGGGTTGTGACAAGTTGGTATCAGAGCCTAGGTTACATAGATCTCACGAGTCATGAGTAGGTTTAGCAGAGTCTTGCGGATCGGTACGGAGAAGTTTGTACTTATCTTCGAGAGGCTGCTGAACCCTTAGGAAAATTTCACTTTCTTATATTCTGTCGTGCGAATTTTTGGTTTCGAAAACTAAATTTCTGTTATTCTATTCTCTCACAGATGGTGAAGACTTATACTACCAGATCTGATGGTCAGCCACCAGTGCCACCAGTTAGGGCCGCGAGAGGCCAGGGCCGTTGTAGAGGTCGAGGTGTAGCTCGCACAGCAGTTGGAGCAGCATCTATAGCACCACCAGTTGCTCCAGCTCAGGAGCATATTTGCGATATAGCTGAGCCGACAAGACCAGCTCGGGCACCAGTTGTGCCTATTGTGATTCCAAGCTTTCAGGAGGCTTAGCTAAGATTTGACTGTTTGCACTGACCTTGCTCAGGTGGATTTGGCTCAGGCTGCATCTGCCACTTCTCAGACTAGGGGAGGTACTCTTACCCCTGTTACCCGTACTCCAGAGCAGCTAGTGCAGGGACGTAAGATATCAAGGGAACCACCAGTCCAGCCGTTTGCAGCTGCTCAGGCCCAGGTGATCCCCGTTATGACCGATGATGAGCAGAGGAGACTTAAGAGATTTGGGAGGCTTCGACCTCCATCATTTAGCGGTGCTGAGTCAGAGGATGATTAGGGTTTTCTGGATAAGTGCCAGCGGATGCTTCGGACAGCGGGTATTCTGGAGACTAGTGGGGTCTCGTTCACTACTTCTTAGTTTTCTGGGGATGCCTTCCGATGGTGAGAGACTTATGAGAGGAGCAGACTAGTGGGTGTAGCACCACTATCATGGCATGAGTTCTCCGTATTACTTCTGGAGAAATTTGTGCCACAGACACGCAGAGTGGAACTGCGTAGACAGTTCGACTATTAATGTCAGGATTACTTGTCCGTGACTCAATATGACATACGGTTTTCAGAATTGGCTCGTCATGCAGTTTGGTTGGTTCCCATTGAGAGGGAGAAGATCAGGAGGTTCATTAATGGCCTCAACCAGCAGTTCAGTTTGTTATGACTCTGGGAAATATAGCAGGTGCTATATTCGACGACGTAAATGACAATGCTCGACGACTAGAGATGGTTCGTACTCAGGAGCGTGAGGAGAGGGAGGCCAAGAGGTCTCATGGTTTACATAATGCTCGACAGAATCAGTCTTCTCTTAGTGCACTTCCAGCTCAGAGTTCATCTCGTGGACCATCAATGTAGGGTTCATCGGTACCAAGTTCTTCTGGTAGTTATTCTGGTTCTCAAGGTCCGCCTCAGAACTCGCCGCCATTTTTCGAGAGGGATTGCTATGAGTGTGGAGAGTTGGGTCATGTGAGGAAATATTGTCCCCGTATTACACGAGGTCAAGTTTAGCAGAGGAGTCCGGCTACAACTCCTACACCAGTTGCTCCACCATTGCGCAACCAGCCCTGGGTGGGGCTCAGTCAGCTAGGGGTCGCCCAAGGGGGGGAGGCCGATCAGGTGGCGGTCAGGCCCAATTCTATGCTTTTCCTGCCAGGCCAAATGCTGTTGCTTCAGATCCAGTGATCACATGTATTGTCTCAGTGTGCCACAAGGAAGCTTCTATATTATTTGACCCCGGTTCCATTTATTCGTATGTATCATCATATTTTACTCATTATCTGGATATGTCCCGTGAGTCCTTAGTTTCACCTGTTCATATATCTATGCCGGTGGGCGATACTATTATTGTGGACAGTGTGTATCGGTCGTGTGTGGTAACCATTGGGGGACTGGAGACTAGAGTTGATCTCTTATTGCTTAGTATGGTTGATTTTGATGTAATCTTGGGTATGGATTGGTTGTTTCCATTTCATTCTATTCTGGACTATCACGCAAAAATGGTGATGTTGGCCATACCAGGATTGCAAAAGGTCGAGTGGAGAGGTTCTCTAGATTATGTTCCCAGCAGGGTAATTTCTTACTTGAAGGCTCAACGTATAGTTGGGAAGGGGTGTTTGTCATATTTGGCCTTTGTGAGAGATGTTGATGCAAACACCTCTACTAATGATTCTGTACCGTAGTGCGAGATTATCTAGATGTATTTCCTTCTGACCTATCGGGTATGCCACCCGACAGGGATATTGATTTCGTATTGACTTGGTGTCGGGCACTCAGCCCATTTCTGTTCCTCCATATTGTATGGCACCAACTGAATTGCAAGAATTGAAAGAACAACTTCAGGAACTTCTTGATAAGGGGTTTATTAGGCCTAGTGTGTCGCCTGGGGTGCACCAATTCTGTTTGTGAAAAAGAAAGATGGTACTACGCAGATGTGCATCGATTACAGGTATTTGAACAAAGTTACAATCAAGAATAAGTATCCTTTGCCGCGTATTGATGATTAATTTGACCAACTTCAAGGAGCGAGGGTATTCTCCAAAATTGATTTGAGGTCTGGTATCACCAGTTGAAAATATGGGATTTGGCCGATTGACCCAGAAGGGTGCTCCATTCGTGTGGTTGGTTGAGTGTGAAGAGAGCTTTCAGAAGCTCAAGACTGCCTTGACCACATCTCCAGTTTTAGTTTTACCTTCAGTTTCAGGCTCCTATACAGTGTTTTGTGATGCTTCTCGGATCGGTATTGGGTGTGTCTTAGTGCAGGGGGTAGAGTGATTACTTATGCTTCGCGTCAGTTGAAGCCACATGAAAAGAACTACCCTGTTCATGGTTTATAATTGGCAGCCATTGTTCATATATTGAAAATTTGGAGGCACTATCTCTATGGTGTGTCTTGTGAGGTATTTACAGATCATAAGAGTCTTTAGCATTTAATCAAACAGAAGGATCTAAATTTGAGGCAGCCTAGATGGTTGGATCTGCTAAAGGACTATGATATCACTATTGTTTATCATCCAGGGAAGGCTAATATGGTGGCCGATGCCTTGAGTAGGAAGGCGGTAAGTATGGGTAGCCTTGCATTCATTCCTATTGGTGAAAGGCCTCTTGTAGTTGATGTTCAGGCCTTGGCTAATCAGTTCGTGATAGTAGATCTTTCGAAGCCGAGTCGAGTTCTATCTTGTGTGGTTTCTCAGTCTTCTTTATATGACCGCATCAGAGAGTGCCAATATGATGATCCCCATTTGCGTGTTCTTAAGGACACAATTCAGCACGGTGATACCAGAGATGTTGCTATTGGGGATGATGGGGTATTGAGGATGCAGGATCGTATTTGTGTGCCAATGTAGATGGGCTGTGTGAATTGATTCTTGAAGAAGCTCATAGCTCGCGGTACTCCATTCATCCGGGTGCCGCAAAGATGTATCAAGACTTGAGGTAGCACTATTGGTGGAGAAGAATGAAGAAAGGTATAGTTGGGTTTGTAGCTTGGTGTTTAAATTGTCAGCATGTGAAGTACGAGCATCAGAGACCGGACGGATTACTTCAGAGACTTGAAATTCCGGAGTGAAAGTGGGAGCGTATTACCATGGACTTCGTAGTTGGACTTCCACGGACTTTGAGAAAGTTCGATGTTATTTGGGTGATCGTGGATCAGTTGACGAAGTCCGCAAATTTTATTCTAGTTGGTACTACTTATTCTTCAGAGAGGTTGGCTGAGATTTAGATCCGCGAGATTGTTCGCCTTCATGGTGTGCCAGTGTCCATCATTTTAGATTGGGGAACGCAGTTTACATCATAGTTTTGCATAGCAGTGCAGCGAAAATTAGGTGCACAGGTTCAGTTGAGTACATATTTCACCCTCAGATGGATGGACAATCCGAGCGCACTATTCAGATATTGGAAGATATGCTACGTGCTTGTCTTATAGATTTTGGGGTTTCTTGGGATCAGATTTTTCCAGTGTTGCAGTTTGCTAACAATAACATCTACAAATCGAGCATTCAGTTGGCTCCGTATGAGGATTTATATGGGAGACGGTGTCGGTCTCCGCTGGGTTGGTTTGAGCTGGGTGAGGCTACGCTATTGGGTACTAATTTGGTTCAGGATGCCTTAGAGAAGGTTAAATTGATTCAGGATCGACTTCGCACGACGCAGTCTAGACAAAAGAGTTATGCCGACTGGAAGGTTTGCGATGTTGCTAACATGGTAGGAGAGAAGGTACTACTCCGAGTTTCCGAGACAAGGGGCCCACAGGCGATTTTTGAATGCAATTTCGGATTTTGTTGAAAAATTAGTATTTTCATATGGAATTAATTCCTATAATTTGTATTGACTGAACCGAATTAATTGTGACTAGATTAGAGCCGTTCGGAGGCCGATTCGCGAGGCAAAGGCATATTGGAGTAAAGAATTACACGGTTTGAGGTAAGTAATATTTCTAAATTTGGCTCTGCGAGTATGAATCCCCGAATTTGGTGTTATATAAATCGTTTTGAGGTGACGAGCGTGTGGGCATTCACCATAGAAACTGTGAATTTAATAAATTCCATGGAGTTGTAAAATTGAATAATCATGTTATGATCCGCATATCCTTCACCTGTTAGAGAAATTAAGCTGAGGCACATATTAAAGATCAGTTTAGGCTATGTGTCGATATTTTGGGACCCATAGGGTCGTGTTGCTGTTGAATTAATTATTTTAAAAATGTAAATGTCATACTTAGTCATTTTCATCCATTTTTTTTGAGTATATTTATGGGATCAAGCTGCACGCTGCAGCAGGCCATATTGACTTTATATATATTATTATATTGACCGGGGCTACCCGCTACAGCAAGCCGTATAGGCTTTATTATTATATGGATAGGGGCTGGCCGCCTGCAGTAGGCCATATCGACTTCCCAGGGCATGGACTTGCCTTATTTATTTATAAATGTGATGAATTCCCTAGACATGGATCTTATCCCAATCTTTTATATTAGGGATAAATTACCCCTGGGTTGGATTGGCCTTATATGGTACTGAGTGACTGACTATCAATTGATGTGTATATATACATAGGATGGACCTTCCCTAGGCTGGATTAGCCTTATACAGTACTGAGTGACCGAGTAAATTATGATCGTGAGTACACGGGGTTTTTCCACTGGGATGTCATATTCTCATATTATTCAGAATTGGTTTATTTTACTTGTACTGGTTTAACTGTTGAACTTGAAAGAATGCCTACATTTTTGTACCGTTATTGCTATACTGGACTGTACCTGCTGATCTTGTCACTACTTTTAGTCCGAAGGTTAGTCTTATTACTTATTGAGTTGGTTGTACTCATACTACACCCTATACCGCATGTGTAGGTTCAGGTGCTTCCGGATACGGCGTGTAACGACCCGACCGGTTGTTTTGAGCTCTAGTGTGTATCGGCGGTTGGAGGCCTTGGGTAGCTTCACTTCAGGTATTATGACTTGTACATGTGGTCGGAATTGAATTTATGAAAGTTCGGAGTTGATTTGGAAAGAAAGTTCTCATTTTGGAAGGTTTAAGTTGGAAGAGTTGACTAAGGTTTGACTTTCGAGTAAACGACCTTGGAATCGGAATTTGAAAATTCCAGTAGGTTCGTATGATAGATTCGGACTTGGGTGTATGTCCAGATCGAATTTTGGGTGACCTGGGAGCATTTAAGTGCTTATTATGAAAATTTAGCATTTTGGAAGAATTTCATAAATTTGAGTTGATTCCGAGCCTGGAAATAGCTCCGTATGGTGATTTTGGTCTTAGGGCGCGTCCGGAGGTGGATTTGGAGGTCCGTATGTTATTTCGGGGTCATTTGGCAAAAATTAGAAATTTAAGTTATTTAGGAGGTTTGATCGGGAGTGGACCTTTTGATATCGGGGTCAGATTCCGATTCCAAAAGTGAGAGTACGTCCATAATGTCAACTATGACGTACATGCAATGTTTGAGGTCAATCGGACTTGATTTGATAGGTTTTAACGTTGAATGTGGAAGTTTGACGTTCTAAAGTTCTTTAAGCTTGCAATGGGGTGCAATTCGTGGTTTTAGTATAATTTGGTGTAATTTGAAGACTCAACTAAGTTCGTATTGTATTTTGGGACTTGTTGGTGGTCCCGCGGGCCTCGGGTGTGTTTTGGGGGTGGTTTCGGACCAAATTTGGCTAAGTTGCTGGTGCTGGTGTTGCTGTCTGGTTTCCTCCTTAACGAACACGAAGGATCTCCCGTGTTTGTGAAGAAGGATATTTTGGGCTGAGGATTTCGCTCAATGCGAACGTGACCCAAAGGCCGTGAACACGGAGGAGAACTGGAGCATGCCTACGAGAACGCGACACAAGGGTCGCAAATGCGATGAAGGAATTTCATTTACTTAATGACACCCATGATTTCAAAAATTTAAGAATGGATAATAAAGTTGGTGATTCACTATTGGCTTGCCTAACCGCAGCGTTGGGCGGCATCACAGCTTATGATAGGAGTTGGGCAGTGACAGTTTAGTTTTATTTTTGAAATTTTTGAACTTGTTATGGAGAAACACTGATCTAATTTTTCATGCTTATGTTTATAGACGAATGGGTGTTGAGAGAGTGACCCTTGCAATTGGGATAGAGCCATTTATGGTTGTCTTCAACAATTTTAGAAAGAGTGGTCCAATGGTCCAATTTCAATTGATTATTTAACTAGGGACCTAGCAATTTAATGCGGTTAATTAGTCATGAGTGTAGCGTAGATTACGTATCTATCAAACATATCCTTTATGTAAATATTGTAGGACTAAAATCATAAGTACTACGAAATAAAAATAGAAGAGAGACTCTTAATGCAAAGAAGTTATATTGAAGAAATACCCATACTTTTATTGATAATCGACTCTTTGAATCTTAGACAAAAATAAAAGTTTACCATCATCCTTCTTGCCCCAAGACTTCATGAAGCTATAAACTACAACTAACAAAATGGTAGTCATTATTCATCCAGCAACTATTGCTGCCAATTTCTATTTGCTTTCCTCAGATCCTTTCCCTATCAACAAAAGTATATGCACAAAATATCACGCGACAATAAAACTAGTATTAGTTACTTCATGTTTATTGTCCGAGTTAGCACTAAGATCTATGTTAGTCTAACAACTACAGCAAAGCTTCGATTGATAGCGACGGTTGCTTGTCACTCCTACTAGCCTTATTTCGTAATTCGTGATCCAATTAGTCATGAGCATCGACAAAGATCTCGTGATTCTTTGTGGGTGAAGGATTTTGAACATCTAATCGAAAGCTTAAGGCAATGAATAAGGTAGCCCGAAACATAATAAATTCCATGGTAACACTTATTCAGCTGCCGAGGGATATATTATATATCATATGAGTTGATTCCCTACAAGTTAAAGAAGGGAATGAGTTAAAAAAAAATTAAAATACATAAACAAGACTTTTTAGTAGACAATTTACCTTGATCTAGGTCTCTAGTAATCATAAGTGTACCATAGCCGTTGCTCAAATAACATCCATCCAAATACACTTCTCCAGCAACAGAATATGTACATTCATCATGAGCAATCTGCACTGCTTTGTTCACACATCCACCGTAATCACATGCTCTGATAAAGTTAATGGTCAAGCCATTGAATTGGAACTATCTGCATCTAAATTCTTTTTGAAAATGATAAAAAGAATTAACAATGAAAATAAATAAGAAATTGAAGTAGATTATCAAACTAATGTAATTAGATATACCTCCTTATGTAAATGTCTAAAATATAATGTAAAAATATAAAATAAAGAATTATGATATCCAGAATATTTCCTCGTCTTCCGCCTGAACCTAATCTTAGAAGACATCGATACATTCACCAATGATGAAAAAAATACGAGTATTAGAAATTAGGGAATTTGATTTTTTATTTTAACAAGTTTAAAAAGTCACGAATTAAGGTAATACTAAATAACGAATTGAGGAAGCATGTAAGAAACTTAATTTGTACTCCTTCAGCCAAACCATTGAGCATCCTGCCTCGAAGATTTCTTGGTGGAATTGGAAATTCTAAAAGAATTCTAAGAATTATAAGACTACGGCTAGAATATATATATATATATATATATATATATATATATATATATATATATATATATGAGTTTTTATTAATCCAAATTATTATAAATAATAATCAATTAAGGTTAATCTTCAGATAATTATAAATATCTTGCAAGTTTTTCCTAACGTCTGATGCTTGTTGAAGGTTAATCTCCAGATGATTATAAATATCCAGAAGGACAAGAGGTGAATTGTTGAAGTGTTGTATCTCGCCCAAGTAGACGTTAGAATTGTTTTTCAGTAAGAATTACAAGGAATTATGTTACTTAAAAATGGCAATACAATACAAAACCAGTGGTTCTTGAAACAAAAAAATGAGACATAAGAGATAGTCTAGGGAATACGCACAAATAGGACTCATTAAAAGAGTGAATTGTAACGCATACATACTGACACTAAGAGTAGTATTTGAAACACTTGAGCTGGGAACATGATACTAACAAGTGTTGTGAATGTCACGACCCCAATTTCTCTTCATAGGACATCGTGATGGAACCTATTCTCTAGCACTAGGTAAGCCTACCAAACATGTGAAAATAGCTGGAATAGTAATAAAAGTCTCAAAACTCAACAGCTATATAAAATAAACACTACAACATAGCATATACAACTCCAAAACTCAACCAATACAAGTCACAAGCTCTATATAGAAGTACTGCATAACCTATATATCAATTTCTATAAAGGATAAAGAATATAGAATAGTCTAGGTAGAGGGCGACTCCGAGGCCTGCAGACGCCGGCAAGTATACCTTGAAGTCTATGCAGCCGAGCTCTCGCTAATGCCTGGACTGGTACCCGGTAAGTGCCAAGCCTAACCCCGGTAGAGTAGTGACGAGGTCAGGTTTAGGCCTTACAGGAATAACTGAGAAGACTGAACACGTGTACGGCAGATTAGAAATGATCGTAGTGAAATTGAAACAATCAAGATTAGCTACACGGAACTAAAGCAATTAATGCANAATATATATATATATATATATATATATATATATATATATATATATATATATGAGTTTTTATTAATCCAAATTATTATAAATAATAATCAATTAAGGTTAATCTTCAGATAATTATAAATATCTTGCAAGTTTTTCCTAACGTCTGATGCTTGAAATATCCAGAAGGACAAGAGATGAATTGTTGAAGTGTCGTATCTCGCCCAAGTAGATGTTGGAATTGTTTTACAGTAAGAATTACAAGGAATTATGTTGCTTAAAAATGGCAATACAATACAAAACCAGTGGTTCTTGAAACAAAAAAAATGAGACATAAGAGATAGTCTAGGGAATACGCACAAATAGGACTCATTAAAAGAGTGAATTGTAACGCATACATACTGACTCATTAAATAGAAGTAAAAAATAAAGTGAGAATTATATATCACTTAACCGTCATTAAGTAATAAACAAGTGTATACAAGATAAGTATTTTCAATTTATTCATTTAACATTTGACACTAAGAGTAGTACTATGATGAATTTGAAACACTTGAGCTGGGAACATGATACTAACAAGTGATTGTGAATGTCACGATCCCAATTTCCCTCCATAGGACGTCGTGATGGAACCTATTCTCTAACACTAGGTAAGCCTACCAAATATGTGAAAATAACTGAAATAGTAATAAAAGTCTCAAAACTCAACAACTATATAAAATAAACACTACAACACAGCATATACAACTCCAAAACTCGACGAATACAAGTCACAAGCTCTATATAGAAGTACTGCATAATCTATATATCAATATCTATAAAAGATATGGAAAATAGAATAGTCTAGGTAGAGGGCGACTCCGAGGCCTGGAGACGCCGGCGTGCCTGGACTGATACCTGGTAAGTGCCAAGCCTAACCCCGGTAGAGTAGGTACGAGGTCAGGTTTAGGCCTTACAGGAATAACCGAGAAGACTAAACAAGTGTACGACAGATTAAAAATGATTGTAGTGTAATTGAAACAATCAAGATTAGCTACCCCGAACTAAAGCAATTAATGCAACATGGAGAAAACAAATAATAATATGCTAAGGAAATTAACAACCAAAGACAAGTGCAACAATGGAGAAATACAACCAAGAGTTACTACCGAGGTACCGCCTCGCGAGAATAATTCACAATCTTCCCTTATATCATCGCGGGAGCCTTGCACTTTGTTTTGAAAATCATTTTCCCGAAATAGCATATTGCATTTTTACCCACCTTATCACACCGCATGACTTCTAGTAGTTCCCCTACAAGCTGCCCGTATCTAGCCACCTCATCTCACCACATGCGTTTCAACTCCAAAATCTTATACCACTGCATACATATCAATATCACGAAGTATCACAAATCTCACTTCAAGTGCCCAATAACACAACTTGCAAAAGAAACCAATAATAACAGTGTTTTCACAATAAATAGTCCATGGCTCAACCACAATGTACATTAGAGCCTCAACAATAACATCGAAAGTGAATAACTGAGCAAAATAGTATTTCACAACTTAACACTTTTCCTCAATGTGAATCACGACCTTTATAATTCAATACTACTTTTAGACACAAGAAATTCCAAGAATAGCAACTTCAAGTAAAGAGTTCAACAGTTAAATAATGAATATGAGATAAAAGAAACCAGAACTTTAACTAAACATGTAGAGCAATTAGCATGTAAGAGATAAGACAAGTAGAACATGTCAAAATAGACTAATGATGATGGATATGACATGTTAAGATAACTCAATTAAGGCGTGAAAGAAATCTACGTAGCTAAAGCCTGTAAATTTCCATATTTAGACCGTGTGCACACTCGACCTTGCGACATGGCTTTCACACATCACAATTATCAAAAAACAACACCAATCCTAATAAGTAATTCCCCCACACAAGGTTAGGCAAGAGACTTACCTCAAAACACTCTAACGCAATCCACTGTAGGCCTTTTTCCCGATTATCCAACTCCGAATGGCTCGAATCTAGCCAAACAACTTCGTACCATAAATATAAACTATAGGAAACTAATTCAAATCATAAAGTTATGATCTTTGCAAAGAAATAAAAGGTCAACTCAAAAAGTCAACTAGCGCCTGCATCTTAGAATCCTACCAACAGTTACAAAATCCGAACACTCATTCCATAACGAGTCCAACCATACAAGAGTTACTCAAATTTGACCTCAAATTGTCTTTCAAAACCCAAAACTTGGTCTAGGAAGTTTTTACCATTTCCCCCCAAATTTCCAACTCAAATCCCTAACTAGATGATGAAAATAGTAATAGATTCAAGAACTACAGTCCAATCAGGGTGTTAGCCTTCTTCGAGAAAATAGACTAATGATGATGGATATAACATGTTAAGATAACTCAATTAAGGCATGAAAGAAATCTACGTAGCTAAAACCGATAAATTTCCACATTTAGCCCATGTTTACACCCGTCACATTGCGTACATAACTTTCACACATCACACTTATCATGAAACAACACCAATCCTAAGGGGTAATTTCCCCACACAAGGATAGGAGAGACACTTACCTCAAAAAACGCTAACTCAATCCACTAGTAGGTCATTCCCTCAATTATCCAACTCCAAACGGCTCGAACCTAGCCAAAATAACTTCATACCATAAATATAAACTATAGGAAACTAATTCGGATAATAAAGATACGATCTTTGAAAAAAAATAAAAAGTCAACTCAAAAATTCAACCCGCGCTCACGTCTCGGAACCCGACCAAAATTATAAAACCCCGATCGCGCATTTGACTAAGAGTCCGACCATACAAGAATTACTCAAACTTGACCTCAAATTGCCTTTAAAAACTCCAAAATTTGGTCTAGGAAGTTTTTACCATTTCCTCTCAAATTTCCAACTCAAATCCCAAATTAGATGATGAAAATAGTAATAGATTCATAAAATATAGTCCCATCCGGGTTAGAATCACTTACCTCAACAATCTCCTTGAAGAACCCTCAAATAATCTCCTCACACCGAGCTCTCTAGGTCCAAAATATGAAAAATGTGATGAATCCTCGATTTTAAAACATAAATTCGGCCTAGGTGTTATCATGCTTCGTGAAAGTAGAATGTGCCTTGCATTCGTGAAGCACAAAATTCTTAGATGCCAAATTCCCCTTCGCGGATACGAGGTCCGCCCACGCGAATGTGATGCACACTAAGCCCAGGCCTATGCGAATACGACCCCTCATAGGCGATCGCGGTGAACAACTCCTTATACCTTCGGGAACGAATGGCCACCTTCGTGAACGTGAAGAATAACCTCACCTTCCTCCTAGATTCTATTTGCGAAAGCTAGATCTCTCTCGAGAATGCGAAGAAGGAAATTAGACATCATAAAATTCAGCAGCTTTAGCAATCCTTAAGATTTCAAAATGCACTGGACTTTGTCTGAATTACATGCGAGGCCTCCGGAACCTCAACCAAAAATACCAACAAGTCCTAAAACATCATACAAACATGATTGAGGTGTCAAATCACATCAAACAACACTAGAATGACGAATCTTACATCGATAAAGCCTAATGAACTTATGAACTTCCGAATTTCAAAACTAATGTCGATTCATACCAAAACAACTCCGATTGACTTCAAAGCACACAATCCATAAATGACATAAAGGGCCTATTCTAACATTTGGAATCCAAATCTGACCTCAATATGAATAAAGTCAACTCCCGGTCAAACTTTCCAACATTTCAAACCTTAAATTTTTCAACTTTTGTCAATTCACGCCGAAACGACCTACGAACCTCCAAATCAACATTCGGACACACTCCTAAGTCCAAAATCACCATATAGAGCTATTGGAGCTGTCAAAACTCCATTCCCAATTCATTTATACCAAAGTCAAACTAAAGTCAACTTTTTCAACTTAAACCTCCAACTTAGAGACTATGTGTCCCATTTCACTCTGAAACTCATCCAAAACTGAAACCAAACACCACGGCAAGCCAGATATTCTCAATATAGAGTAGAGGAGGAAATAAATTTGGGATTGGGACAAAAATACTCAAAACGACTGGCCGCGTTGTTTTAGTGAAGTTCTAAAGATTTTAAAATATCTATTTAGGTTCTTGGATCTTAAGAAATATATTTTTTGATCCCTCTATTTTCACATGATACTAGAGAGTTTTAGGAAGTTCCACCAATTATGTTTAGTTTTTTAGCAATTCTAAATTAGCATTTATCTGTGAAAATAGTTTGAGATTAACTTTAATAGAGGTGCAACGTGGTCATGAGGGTACCATAGTTTGTTTTCTAATTTTTTCAATTTTGTTCACTTAACCATATTCAGAATATACTTACGTGATTATTTAGGTTCTGTGATGACCCGATTGGTCTTTTTGGGTAATTGCGCCCCGTAATCCATTTTTATGCTTCAGACATGCGTGTTTATAATTTTATAACTTGCGAGGTCGGTTAGTTTCATTCTTGGAATCTTTCGAGTTGGTTTGGACCGTTTGATTTGTAACATAAAAGTTTACATTAGAAATATTGATCAAACTTTGACTTTTATGAAAACGACCCCGAAATTGTGTTTTGATGACTCCGGTAGCTTTGTATCATGATCTCAGAGTTGGACGTATGCCTGAAAATGACTTTAGAAGTCTGTAGGTTGATTTATGTTGATTTGCCAAAATTTGGTAATATGAAGTTGAAAGGTTTGATTGTAGGTTGACTTTTAGCTATCAAGTTTGGAATTTAATTTTAGGACTTGGAATAGGTCCGTTATAGTATTTAGAACTTGTCTACAAAATAGGTGTCGTTTGGAGTTGATATTATAGGATTCAGACGTGTAGTTGTAACTTTAGAAGTTCTTGAAATATACTTCAAAATTTATGCGTTTTAGTGTCCAATTTGTAGTTTTAGATGTTATTTTTGTGTTTTGATTGAGCGAGGGAGTTAGTATGTTATATTTAGACTTGTTTGGATGCTTGGTTTGGAGCCCTAAGGGCTCGGACAAGTTTCGAACATGTTTCAGAATGGTTTGAACTGAAATTGGACTACTCGTGCTGCAGTGCTCAGGTGTCGCAATTCCGAGCACCAGCATCGCAATTTCGAAGGTGACAGTGGGAGCTCTGATGATGCAACTGGGGCTCCTCATTTGTAATTGCGAAAATTCTAGATTTTTGCCTTAGTTCGCATTTGAGAACATTTTGTTTGCTTTTGCAATACCCCCCAGTTCGCAATTGCAAAGCCCCAATCGCAATTGCAGTGATGGTTTGCAAATACGAGCCCTGGTCCGCCATTGCGAGGGCTCGCAAATGCAAACCCTGTATGCAAATGCAACATCTGCAACTAGTACATGGGCTGGGAGACGGAACTTTTGAAAACATCCTCTCATTTTTTGATCCCTAGAATCGGTAGGAGGCGATTTGGAGAGGGAATTTTCACCTACAAACCTTGGGTAAGTGATTCTAGTCTATTCCTAATCATATTGCATCAATATACCTTAGATTTAACATCAAAACCATGTGAATCAAATTGAAAAATTGTGAAACCTTGTCAAATTTTTGAAAAATATGAAATTGAGTATTGAGAGTCAATTTAGACTCGGATTTTGAAACTAATAACATATATGAACTTGTGGGGTCATGAGTAGTCTGACTCTTCCATTGGACCTGGGTTTTGACCAGGCGAGCCTCGGGTTGGCTTTTGTTGACTTTTTTGGAAAAAGTGTAATGATCTTAGCTTTATCTATTAATTGATTTTCCTAGCATTGTTTGATGATATTAAGTCAATTTTAATTAGATTTGAGCCGTGTGGAGGTGAATTTTAAGGGAAATGCTACTTTTAAGTGTTAAATTTGGTGTAGTTAAAGTAAGTGTCTTGCCTAACTTCATGTGGGGGAACTACCCCCTAATATTTGGTATTGATTATGTATTTTGTGCTATGTGAAAGTCGTGTACGCAAGGTGATGAGTGGGACATGTACCCCCTTAGACTATTTTCATGCTTTAATTGAAATGCTATATCATGTTCTAATTTCTCATAGTCAATCTATCCTTATTTGTGTTAGTCTATCCTTACATGCCTTAATTGACTTTTTTTAATCACTTGTTCCATGTTCTGCTTGATAAATTGCTCTCATGTTTAGTTGAACTTGTTGCGTCTTTTATTGCTACATGCTATCTCTTGATTGTTAATTATGATTATTTGAAGTTATTGTTCGTGTTATCCCCTTCCTTATTGATTATCTTTACTTGAAGTTGTTGTTTATTTTTTCTATTTCCATGTTGAATTTCAATTTTTTTAAGTCATTGTTGTACATTATCTCTTCTAATGTGAGTTATTCTTGTTTAATCTCGTGGTTCTACATTCCCTCACTATTGAGTTATTAGTGTTGAAGTTGTGAAAGCCGCTATCGTGTTGAGGCAAAATTGTTATTGTTGAAACATCTTCCTTGATGAGCATTTTACATTCATTATTGCTTGTACCCGTTGTGGTGGAGCCATGGGCTATTGTTATGGAAAAATTAATATTGTTGATTGTTGGTAATTGTTGATTTACAAACACTTGTGGTCCGAGTTGTTTTTGTGATACGATATTGACGCTCATGTGGCAGTTTAAGGCTTGGGGTTAATATGCATGAGGCATTATAAGGTGGGATTTATGTGCGTTTTGCTTGTAGGGGAACTACGTGAAGCCACGCAGCGTCATAAGGTGGGATAAATTGCGTGTAGCTATTTAGGAAAACTATTTTCAAAACCTATTTCAAATGTAAGGCTCACGCGGCGGCACAAGGAAAGATTGTGCTTGAAATTAAGAATGTGAATATGACGCGGTACCTCAGTTGTGATTCTTGATTTATACAAGGCGGTACCTCGGTGATGATTTTTATTGTACACGAGGTGGTACCTCATTATGAGTGTTATTTATCTCATGTTGCAAAGGCGTTTCTGTTGTTTTGTTCTTCCTTGTCCTAACAAATGTTGTCCGTATATGATCATTGTGGTTCTCTTCAGTTGCTTCTTTTATGTTATTTCCATGTTTAATTTCCGGTATTATTTCAGGCTATTATCTTGTTCGTACCAGTTATTTCTCTGTTTTCCATTACTATTCACTGCACCATGGGCATTCTGGAGAAGCGCGGGTTTGCTTTCAGTACTTTCCAACTGTCAGGAGCAGCATATTAGTGGTGGAGAGCATATGAGGAGGGTAGTCCAGCCGATGCAGCTTCACTTACATAGACTCGCTTTTCAGATTTTTTCTTGAGGGTGTTTGTTTCCAGACCCTTAGGGATTCATGGCGTGCGGAGTATGAGCAGCTGGGCGAAGGTACTATGACAGTGTCGAAGTATGTTGTCCGATTTAGTGACTTGTACAAATATACACCTAACTTGGTTTTTACAGTCACAGAGCAAGTCTGTCAACTCATCGAGAGGCTCAACTATGGTATTAGGTTCAACATGGCTCGAGAATTGGAGATATATACCCTATATTAGCAGGTGGTAGAGATTGCACGGAGATTGGAGGGTATGCAAGGCCGTTAGAGGGAGGACAAGAAGGCCAAGATGCCTTGTGGTGCGGGAGGATTTACTGGTGGTCATGTGGCAGCTACAACCCATTATGGTAGAGGCTGTATGAGCTGTCCAGTTCATTCAGCTCTTCCAACTTCTAGTGGTGCTCTGGTTATTCCGATATCCCAGGTTGCACACTTTGCTCAGCCACTTTCTTGTGCACCTCCTACATAGGGTGCCTTTACAGTCAGCCCACGCAACCAGGCTCGAGTCAATCCCAGCACCACGCCCACCAAGAGCTTGCTTTGAGTATGGTGATACCCACCACATGGTTAGAGACTTCCCCAGACTCAGGAGGGGTGCACCTTGACAGACCACTCAGGCTCCACGGATTTAGTTATGTCCACAAACTTCTCAGGCCATGGTGCTGTCCCAGTTGCCACTCCACCCGCACAACCAGCTTTGGGTGGAGGAGGGGCGGGCAGAGGTCTCCCTAGAGGGGGAGGCAAGGCCAGATTCTATGTTGTTCTAGGTAGGACAGAGACAGTTGCTTCAAATACAGTCATTACAGGTACGGTTTCCATTTGCCATAGAGATGCATCATCAGTCTTATTTGATTTGAGATCCACTTATTTATATGTGTCATCTTACAATATTTGGATATATTCCGTGATTATTTGAGTTCTCCTATTTATATGTCCACGCCTGTGGGAGATTTTATTGTTATGGATCGCGTGTATCAGTCATGTTTAGTTATTATTGGTGATTTCGAGACCGGAGTTGATCTATTGTTTCTTAGTGTGGTCAACTTTGAAGTTATCTTATGCATAGACTGATTGTCGCCCTATCATGCTATTATGGATTGTCACGCCAAGATCGTGATGCTGGTTATGCCTGGGTTTCCAGGGTCAGAGTGGAGGGGTGCCTTGGATTATGCTCCTAGCAGGGTTGTGTCATTTCTAAAGGTTCATCGGATAGTCGAGAAGGGGTGTGATGCTTATCTAGACTTTGTGAGAGATGTCAGTGCTGATGCTCCTACCGTTGAGTCAGTTTCGGTAGTGAGGGACTTTATGGATGAATTTCCAATAGATATTCTGCATGTTGCCCAATATGGATATCAATTTTTGCATTGAAATGTTGCCATGCACTCAGCCCATTTCTATTCCACCATGTCGTATGGCCCTAGTGAAGCTTAAGTGGTTAAAGGAGCAGTTGCAAAAGTTGCTTGTAAGGGTTTCATACGGCCTAGTGTATCACCGTGGGATGCCCGGTCTTGTTTTTGAAGAAGAAGGATGGTTCTATGTGCATGTATTGAATATTGGCAGTTGAACAAGGTTATGGTGAAGAACAAGTATCCATTTCCACGTATTAATGAATTATTTGATCAGCTACAAGGTGCTAGAGTGTACTCGAGTATTGATTTATTGTCAGGTCATCACCAAGTGAAGATGTGGGATCTGGATATTTCGAAGACTGCCTCTAGGACTCGCTATGGTCACTACGAGTTCCTTTGATGTCTTTAGGGATGACCAGCGCCCAAACAACATTTACGCACTTGATGAACAATATAATTCTACCATATCATAACTCATTCATCATTGTTTTTACTGGCGACATCTTGGTGTACTCCCGCGGTCAGGAAGATCATGAGCAGCACCTGAGGATCTTACTTCAGACCTGGAGAGAAAAGAAGCTTTATGCAAAAACTCAAGGCGTGAATTCTGGCTTGATTCGTTGGCGTTTTTGGGTCATGTGCTGTCGAGTAAAGGGATCGAGGTAGATCCAAAAAAGATTGAAGCAGAGAAGAGTTAGCCCATATTGTCTTCAGCCTCTGAGATCCAGAGTTTCCTTGGTTTGGTCAGGTATTAGCATCATTTCATAGAGGGTTTCTCATATATTGCTACACCTATGATGAGATTGACCCGGAAGGGTGCTCCTTTTAGATGGTCCTAGGAGTGTGAGGTGAGCTTTCAAATTCCTACTACTTTGACTACAACCCTAATGTTTGTTTTGCCTATGGGCTCGAGATCTTATACTGTGTATTCTGATGCTCCACGTGTTGGCCTTGGCGTGGTGTTGATGCAAGATAGTAGGGTGATTGTGTATGCGTCTCGACAGCTGAAGACCCATGAGAAGAATTATCTGGTCCATGACAGTTGGCATCCATTGTCTATGCATTGAAGATTTGGATGCATTATTTTTACGATTTTCCTTGTGAGGTTTTTATCGACCACCGGAGTTTACAACATCTGTACAAGAAGAAAGGTCTTAACTTACGGCAGGGGAGGTGGTTAGAGTTTCTTAAATTCTATGATATCACCATGAATTTATGACGATGCCCATTTACTTGGGTGGTTTCTCGGTCTTCTCTATACGATCATATCAAAGATCATAAGTATGACGACGCCCATTGGCTTGTCCTTAAGGGCACGGTTCAGCACGACAATGCCAAAGAGGTTTCTATTGGGGATGACGGTGTGTTAAGGATACAGGGCCGGTTATGTGTGCCCAATGTGGATGGGCTCCGTGAGTTGATTCTTTAGGAAGCTGATGGTATGCTATAATTGTGTGTTTTAGTTGCTTGTCGCACTATAATTTGCTGCACTTTAATTGAGTTTGAGCTTTAATCGCTAGTGTTTTGCACAAATCTTATGTTTTATACCTTGTAGGAGTGATTCCAAGCTATGTAAATATTATGAGATGAATTCACACTATTTTGGAGCTTTGAGGTCAGGGATCAACGGACACTTGTGCATTCAAAGAGAGAACAAAGAATCGAGTCAGGCGTCACCCAGGTGCATGATTGGGCACTGGGCGCGCATATGAGGAAGAACACTATGCAAAGTGCACGGCCTAATGCGCGAGCACCTCCCCAGGTGGGCGACCGCGCACATCTTGTACGGTAAAAGTCCTATTTCGTGAAGGAGAAGGTGTATTTGTTTGGGCTCGACCCTACTTGGTATATATAAATGGAAAACTATATTTTTAGGGACTTTTGACATAATTTAGATCTAAGGAGGCCAAAGAGAAGCGGGGATAAGCAAGAGCACAAGGATTTTGTCCTTCAATCCTCACTCAAGACAAGGGTTTTGGATTGTTTTATGTTTTCCTTTAACATAAACTTAATTGTGATGAATTTCTCCATATCTATGGAGTAATTCTTCTTTAGGGATTGATGGATTTGGTGTTTTAAGAATTGTTGTGGATATTAACTTTAGTTTATGTATTGAATCATTTTGGGTGTTTTAATTGTTGCATATATATATTCACTAGTTAATATAATCAAAAGAGTCATAATTTGTGATGTTTTTGCATTATCTTGTTGGGTGGATTAATTGATTCGTCTTAGTAATCGAAAGAGGCTGGTTGAATTATTGTTTAGACACAGTGAGGAGAATAATCGAAAGAGGTTTTCTTAAGGATCAAGCCACTACGAGTTCTTGCATATTTTCACCGATCTTAACTTAGTTTATATTGTGAGGTTGAGATTTAATCGAGATAGGGTTTCTATTGAAGGTATGAACTATAGTTGATTGAATTCGAGTGACTCACTTGAACCTTAGAAGTGAATCAAGTAGAGTTAATTCCCAAACAAGTATCTTGCACCTATTCAATCAACCCCTATTATCTCCCATTGATATCTTTCCTTACTCATTGCTTGTGTTAATTATCATTAATCAATTAGCTCTAAATTCTTAGTTAATTTTAGATTTCAATCACATAATTCTCAACTGCTGATCATCTTGGATAGCTATCTCGCTACAAACTATGAAAATAATGTTTAACTTCAATCCTTGTGGATACGATATTATATTATAATATATTCGACTAGCAAGAAAATTTAAGTGTGTATTTTGCGCGCGTAAAATTTTGGCGCTGTTTCCAAGGATTAGAATTCAATAGTGTTGGAAATAGTTTTTAGTGCTTATGACAAATACAAATTATATTCATTCTTGTGCTTTTTTGTTTTCCTCTCTTTCTTTCTACTTCATCTTAACTTTGTCTTTTTCTCTCCTCTATTATATTTAATATCTCTTTTTCCCGTTGTTTTTCTTTTTTTATTTATTTTTCTCTCCCTCTGTATAGATTCATTAGACAATTTTTTTATCTTTATTTTTTCCGTTATTTTTCTTTTCTTTTTTTTTAATTCATTTTTCTCTCCCTCTCCTATAGACTTATTAGACTTTCAACTTTAGTTCCCAAAAAAAAATCATGGCTAGTGGCAAAGAATTTGGCTTCCAGATTTAGATTTGCCTCAGTATTAAACCACCATAAATTTGTTTCTCTACAAATAATTCACATGCTATAAGTTTTAAGCGATACAATGGGGTTGTTTAGTCATATTCCTATTCCAATCAAAATTATAGGATTTAATTTGACACATTTTTTTTGATAATTAAATAGATTTTTGCAAGTGATTCTAAATTGTGATTTAGTAATAAGTTAAGAATTTTTGTATGGAGCTTTGCCTTAAACTAACCCCAATAGCTACATAGTAGGGAACTTAAATTTCTTAAGGACAATGAATAGCTATTAAAGCGAGTCAAATTTATCATATTTAAAAATTTATACAGCAAAAGTAATATTTTATAAAAACGGGATCAAACGAAAATTGTATGAAGGTTCAAGAAGAAAGTGAGGTGTTTATATTAAGATTTGTCGCTAGGGGTGATATCCCTTGGGTAAAGCCAGTTCTGCCTAACCCAACACGTCGAAACAACTAAGTATATTTAATATATCACCACATGAACATTCAATGTTTGAAGAAAAACGTTTGAGGCATTATCACATATTGTATTTTTGTTACAAACTGATTATGCATAAATTTCTAATGAGAAACTCACGACACGCATCATTTGGCTTTCCTTGCCTCGAGATTAAGATTTATGTTATGTTCACACGATACAGTCATTGAATAAACTATTTTACTGAAACTTAAATATTTTATTTGATAATACAAACACTTCACATACCATTTAAAATTTGATAATACAACACTTTACATGACATTTAAAACAAACTTCTTTTCTGAGAAAAGAGTATTACAATAGTACAATGCTCTAGCTTCTAGAGCTAGAATTTATTCGAACATAAAAGAAAAACATACTGGCCAAATGGCTTCAAGAACGAGAGCTGGACTTTAATATTTTTATATAAAGTAATGCATGGGACATGCCAATCAAAACTTGCAGAATTTTAGGCATGTACAACTTGTTTCCGAAATTAGTAGATTGCGCCACAAATAGTTTTAGCAGTAATGACATCCCACCTGCAATACTTGCAAATTGTGGCATCACGGCAATCTAAATCTCCGTCACACCTTGCAAAGCAAGCAATAAGACGATTATTAGGAAGGAGGAGTAGGTTTTGTTCGATCGCAGAAATGTCGCGAACGACCATTACGTAAGATTTTGAAGACCAAGTCAAATGAGCTGAAAATAAAACCAAATAACGTTAAGAATGATATAGCGTATTAGTAGACATGTTAATAAAATAAGTGTCACTTTTGCTTAACGGATACCTAAACGCATATGTGTGTATTTGAAAAGCAAGAGATTACGTATATATATTTACGCACACCCGGTGACAAAAGCAGGATTTTCAGGGGTTCAAAAAATGATAAAAAATTAAATATGCAAAGAAGCTAAGAAAATTCAAC
>MCJB01052924.1:0-14882 GCA_002018475.1 Nicotiana obtusifolia
ATTTACTCGTGTACCCAATGCTTCTTGAAAAGATTTCCAAAAGCGTGAAGTGAATTGTGATCCTCTATCAGAGATGATGGATACTGGAACTCCGTGAAGTCGGACAATTTCGTTCATAAATATCTGTGCATACCTGACTCCACCATATGTAGTCTTCACCGGCAAAAAGTGTGCTGATTTCGTCAGTCGGTCTACAATCACCCAAACCGAGTCATAACCTCTAAAGGTTCGTGGTAGCCCGATGATAAAATTCATAGTAATTCTTTCCCATTTCCACTCTGGAATCTCAATTTGTTGTAGTAGTCCAGCGGGTCGTTGATGTTCAGCCTTGACCTGCTGACAAGTCAAACAACTAGAAACAAAGTTAGCAACATCTTTCTTCATGCCTTCCCACCAATAAAATTGCTTCAGGTCATGATACATTTTGTGGATCCAGGATGTATAGTGTATTTAGTGTTGTGAGCTTCTCTAAGAATAGCATGTCTCAGCCCATCTACGTCTGCGACACATAACCTGTCACCCATTCGAAGAACACCATCACTTTCAACAATCATATTCTTGCTTTTACCAGCTAAGACCTCATCTCTGTATTTACATAATCGTTCATCTTCATATTGGGTGGCTTTAATGCGCTCAACTAATGAAGACTTAGCCTGAGCACAAGCCAACAATGTCTCTGAATTTCCGACACTAAATCTGATACCTGTATCTTCTAGTCTCTGAATATCTTTGGCTAAAAGTCTCTTTGCGGGGGCTATATGCGCCAAACTCCCCATAGATTTTCTATTCAATGCATCAGCCACCACATTAGCCTTTCCAGGATGATACAAAATAGAACAATCATAGTCTTTGAGTAGTTCCATCCAACGACGCTGCCGAAGATTTAGATCTCTCTGCTGAAAGATATACTTCAGACTTTTATGGTCAGTATAAATCTCACAAGTTTCGCCGTATAGATAATGCCTCCAAATTTTTAGAGCAAATACCACTGCAGCCATTTCCAAATCATGTGTGGGATAGTTTTGCTCGTGCTTTTTCAATTGTCTCGAAGCATAAGCTATAACACGACCATTTTGCATGAGAACGCATCCTAATCCCACCCTCGAGGCATCGCAGAATACTGTAAATCCTCCCGGACTTGATGGTAAGGCTAATATTGGTGCAGTTGTCAGACACGTTTTGAGTTTCTGAAAGCTTTGCTCACAATTTAGGTGGCATTCACATATGCATCAGATTTTAAAAATTGATTGAAGAAGATGAATGTTGGAAAGGGGGAATGGAGATGGACAAAAAAAGTATTTTTAATAATTAGTGAGTCAGTTAACTTATTAAATGTTGAGCTTAATTTTTATAATATGCTAATAATGAGAAAAAGTGCTCTTTATGGAATAAATAATAAATGATGCTATTTTTTAAATAATAGTTAAAAAATGATCAAGCATGTAAAAAACTCTAATTTTTTTATTTTTAATTTAGGCAGGTATATATTGTAAATAATTTTGAAATGAGTAGGAAATAATAATTATTTTAAACTCAATGAGTATTTTGCAAAAATTGCTCAAAAAAATAATGAAGGCTTAGCTCATCTTATTCTATTAACTAAATTATTTTTGAACTAACAAAAACTTCAGGAACCAAATAAAATCCTAAATAACTAATATACTGTGATTAAAGGAATTCAACAAACTTGAAGTAAAACGACAATTACGTCTTCTATTTTTCTTCTTCATTTTTAAACTTTGATCAAAACAAGTGTGAATTACCGATCAAACAAAAAATTAAAAGGAAAAGAGATCAGAATACAAACAAAACAAAACAAAAATTGTCGCTTTACCATGAAGAAAACAAAAGTTTTAGTAAAATTCAGTAGGGTTTTGTTTTTCTTAGAAAGGAAAACAAATAAAGAAAAAGAAAATAGGGTTTTTCTTTTCTCTTTTCTTTTTATTGAACTCTTTTAACGTAAGCATGAGCACAACAAAATTTTAATTAGACAGACGGGGCACGTGGAGGGTTCTAGCTAGAGACCCAAAAAAACAACACTCGTTATTTATTTAGTGGTACCTTACATACATATATAGTAGTATGCAAAAAAGTTGTACCTAAACTTTCTTTTTTTAATATACCCTTATGTTTTAATTTAGATGGCATATTTATTTATCGAGAGTCAATTTAATTAAACTTTAAGCGAAATATATTATCTATATTATATTAAAAGTACTGAGGCCTTTAGCAAAATATCGTTCGCCTTTTTTACACTTTAAAAATAGATTTCATATTGAGTTAAATAGTCATTTCATAATTTTTTAATATTAAGAACTTTCTAATCAAATAATTTTTTTTGATAAATTATTTCCTTATTTAAACTTTGTAAAATAACCATAATATATGTTACTTTTCCTTATTTGAAGTTAACGGACATTCCATAATACATTCCAAGTTACATTTCCTTATTTGAAATTAAGTTTTTACTATTAAATCTAAATAAAATTCATACTTAGGTGAGAAAATTACTTCTATAAAAGAGCAATGAACGTAAAATTGAGTGTAGCCACAACGCCCATTACTCTACTGCTTATCAAGTTATCAACCGCATTGCTTTATCTAACTTTAAATTGGTTTGATTATCAACTTGATATTATTATAATTTTATAAATTTGATTATGTATTCCTTGGTTTCACTGTAATTTGTGCTTTTCCTATGTTTTATGCTATCTGTTGCTATATCTTGTATATTTAGTTTCAAATATCATTCTTAATTTTTGCGTTGTGTTTCTAATTCCTAATGATTCATGGTGCTTTATCTATATTTTTTATTTCATGGTTTAGGTAATAGTAATTTAAAAAAAATTGGGAATGCCAAGATAAAGAAATTATTTTTTTGGGGGTTGAACTCTATTTTTTAGCAAACTAGAAGCTACGATGGTTGATGGGTGTAATCTTAAATTCCCTAGTTGAAAATTAAATTTTTGCATTTTAGATTTTATGAGTATTAAACGTTGAGTTAAGATAAAATATTTTTTCTACGCGTGGATTGTTATCGTTTAGTACTTTTAATTAAGAAATAAACTTTAGTTGGTGTCGCTTTAAAGCCAGGAATATGCACTGCTCCGCTTAAGTCTTGAAAATTTCTACTATTGTATCTTCGTCCATTCAAGTACGCCATACAATGCGATAATAACTCTTCACGCAGAATTACAATTCGTTTATGCTTGAATTAGTACTATTGTATTAGTTCGATAGTAATTTTAATATGTTGCATTCATGGGTTGTTTAATCATTAGGAAAAAAACGAAGTTAAAAATCAATCAACCTTAATTCTTCTCACATCAAAAGGTTTCTTCTCTAAGTACACAAACTTTAAAGATTAAAAAGAACCTCACAAGTTCGAACCTCTTGAAGGACCATTAAATAAAATGTTAAAAGGATTTTAACTTATACTGAGTATTAGATCAAATAGCAAGATTTTTAATATAATTAAGTCACTTTTATTAGGTTACAGAATCCCATTTTTATAGAGTGTTACCTATAGATATCTTTTGGATGACCTAATAAAATATAAAAAAATTAAACTCGGCGTATTCAAGTTAACTCATGTTAAAATTCTTTTGTGTGCAATTTAGTTCCAAGTTATTGCCCGTGGTATTTTAGTTTTTAAAAAAAAATTATTCTTTTTTTTTTTATGGATACGCAGGGTAAGTCCTTGAGATGTCGACATGCTTCGCTATGGTTGACCCAACTTTATTATTCGCAAAATCAGTTTGAAGCTTTCTTACTTGATTTCTTTGAGAAAACACATAATGGGCATAAACTAAAGTAGAAGTACCATTCTTAATGTGCAGAATATCTTCTAACATCTCACTCACTATTCATCTAATAGCCAATATAATCAAAGGCTAATGCCGCAAGAAGCATATCTAGATGTGGAAGATCAATAATCTCTCTATTTTCAGTTTGATAAGTTTATTGCTTATGTCAGATATATTTACATCCGATCTTGATATTTTTCGACTACTCTTTGAAAGAAATTTATAGTCTTTTTTCAGAATTCTTTTGACTGTTTTGTACTTTTAGTTAAGTTATTAATTTGTACTTCTACTAATATAATTGTGCATTTCCTACAACTCTAATAGCGGCTGGTTGTACATAATCAAGTAGCCTCATAATATTTGAATTTCAGCATTCTATTGATTTGTTGTGTTATGACTTTTAATATTTTGAATCCGTTTAAAATGTCAAACACTTAAAGATTTTTCTTTGTAGATTCGTTAATTAACTTTCTTTTTGCTTTGAAGTTATTATTACATTAAAATATTTAAATTGTAGTGAATCGTTATCTTTCATTAATTATGTTAAAACTAGCCAACCTTAAAACAATAATCAAAATGCTTTTCGTTCTTCTTCTTCTAGACTTTTTGTACGCACATATATGAAGTATTCTATAAATATGTCGAGTAATTTTCTTTATAATTTTGTCAAGCAGTGAACGCACTCTTAAGGAGTGTATGTTTTTTTTAACCTCAATAATAACATACTTATCTGAATATGATTTACAAGTAATTAAGACGATATGTGACAGTTGGAGACGAGACGTCTAAATGAAACTGACACTTGCACAAGAAATTTTACGGAGCATTGAAAAATGTGGTTATGAGTATTGTCAATAGTTATCGTTATTAAAGCACCTATTTGTTGAGTCTGTGAATAAAGAAGAAAGTCTCACATGTAAAAACTTTATGAAGAAAAATTGGTAGAATATCTATGATCTAGATTAGATGTCCAAGATATTTGGTATAATTATTTTGATATCAACATTAGTCTTATGAGGAGTGTGTTAAAGAAAAATCTTCTGGGGCTGAAGTGTTTAGGACGGCTATGACTGTTGTGGTGTATTATGTTTGGTGCAAGAGGAATTAAAGGGTATTCTAAAATACAAAAAATGACTTTTGTTTCACCATAAAGCAAATTGTTCAAAATGTGCATTGCAAAGGAATTTTGAAGTGAAAGCTTTTCAATGGGCTGAAAAGGCTCAATTTCTGTCATATTTAACTGGCTTCAGATCTTAGCAGCATGTAGTGCTGGGTGTTGTTGATGTTTTCGACTAATATCGGGACTTGATGGCCACTAATTAGTATTTCTATGTACTTGCACTCAAAATTTTGTTAATAAAATCTTTAACAAGACGATACACCAAATACCAAGAATATCATCTACAAAGTATGTAAGGTCAGATATAGAAACATAACATATTATTATCTCATATAATGAAATATTTATAATTACAGTATTATAACTAACACACCTAGATTTTCAGTTTTAAAGGTTATAGATTGTTTGAAATTCAACTATTTATGTCAGTATAATAATATTTATTTTTTTATTTAAATGAACGTTGCATCAGTCTTGACGTCAATTGCTATACGCATAGTTTATTCTTTTTCTATATTTCATTTTTTTTTTATTAACAAATACAGAATACATGTACATCGTACGTATATTATAACTAATCTAAATTAAAACACATGGAGTAGTATATAAAAAGATTATATCTAACATACATATATGGCATACAAAAAAGTTGTACCTAAACTTTATCTTTTTTCATAATCGGTGTTTGTATTCCTATTAAATTTTTTAATTAATTCAGATTTACACAAAGGCCTATATTCAAACAACAATAATTCAATAGAGGAGTGTGAGGAGGAGAGCATGTGCGCATATCCTATATCATAGACGTAGAGACCTATTTTCCATAAACAACTAAAACCTATATTCTTTACCAAAAAAATTTATTTGCAAAATTTAAACTTAAAATCATAAAAGAATCATATGTATCTCAACACAAACCATAATGGTCTAAACTTTGTTCACCAGTATTTATTAATTCATTAAATAAATGTTTAGTAGTACTACTACTTATTTACTCTTTTCAGCTGCATTTGGAATCAATCATCTACCTCTTTGATTGAACCCTAGCTGACTCTCTCTCTCTCTCTCTCTCTCTCTCTCTTTCTCTCTCTCATTCATCAACTCAAAGTTTCAATCTTTCAGGTTCAATTTGACTATCTGCATGTTTATATTCTTACACATACAGCTTGAATTCTGCTTCTTCTTTTTTTTGGTGGGTGTTTGATTGGAATTGAGAGTTAAAGCTGATTTTTAGTGGGTTCTTTTCGATTTGCATTCAATTTTCCTCATGAAACTTTTCTTCTTTTTGGGGTTTTTGTTTGTTGGGTGGCTTTTAATTTGGTTAGAGATTTATGGTTGAATTTTAGTGGGTAATTTGCTGAATTTTTCGATCAATCGGAAATTCAAGTTTTCAGCTTCAATATTCCAGCTGCATGTTTCCATTTTTTCATGAATTTTGCTTTTACAAAAGGATTTTATGGTGATTTTCGTTTCATTAGATGGAGATTTATGTCTGATTTTTAGTGAGAGTTTTTGTTTAAATCGAAGTTTCAATTTTTCAGGTTCAATTTTCTATATGCTTGTTTCCATTTTTGCAAGAGTTTTGCCATTTATTGTTCTGTTTTTTTAATTTATTTATAATTTTTGGGTGGTTTCACTTGATTAGAATGGAGATATATGGTTGATTTTATATTTTAACTTTGTTTTATGATTATGGGATTGCTGATTTGTTTGGTTGATGTTAGGTGATTTGATCGTGAGGTGAATCAAGATTTGGATAAAAAAGTAGAGAGGTACTGAATGTTGATATTGGATTCGCTCTTTGTGTTGATTGGTGGTTTGATCAGTTGCGGGTGTTTTCTTTTTGGTCGGTTTGTTAGAGTCTTGAGTATTTTATGAGGCGGTCGTGTTCTGTGCTTATAGACACATAAATCATATGCATGCATGTGTGGCTTTTTGTTTTGTGGTGATAATAGAACTGGAATTGAATGTAGGGGTTTTAGCAGACGCATAAGGTTCTTTATTTGTTGATTGAGGTTTCAGTGTTGTCCCATGTTCTTGAACAGATGGGCACATATAGTCACGTGCATGTATGTACGCTTTTCTTAATGGTGTTTAGAGCAGAAATTTTAATTCAGAGGTTTTAGCAGATGCATAACATCGTAGCTTTGTTGGTTAAATTGCCTTGATAGAGATGCTTCCTCAGCTGTTTCCTTGTATGAATCTCCAGAAACTTGTGAATGCTTGAAGCCTGTGTTGGGATTAATGTTTTATGCATGGAACAAATTCAATTGGTCGAGTTGTTCAATTGGTAGAGTTGTTTCAATCGTGGAAAGCATGTTCTTGTGCTTGTTATTCCCACTTAATTCCTTTCTTGGAAAACAACAAAGGTCTTGGATTATTCCTGTCGGTATTTCTGTGATGATAACAGAATAACTAGTTTTCCGTTTGTTGGACATTTATTTACACGTTTCCTGAATTAAGAAGAATTGGGATATGGAATCCCTGAAAACGACAAATTTGCTGGTTACTCAAATTTTCCAAACATTTTCCAGATGCATGATAGACACGTTCATTATAAGAAAGTGTTGTGTATTATACTTCCTGTTGGAATTTAATTGGAACTTGGATTGGCCGAAAGTAACAAAATAGCTAGTTATCCGGAGTGTATGAACATTTTGTGACAATTGATGCATGCTCACCGCGTGCCCAAGTTGGGAAGATGTTTCCTTTTTTACTTCAAACCAGACTGGGATAAATAGAAACTTTGAAATGATGACTGTTAATTCTGGTGAAGTGCTTGTGGTGTTTGTTGTTTTCAGTAGTTTCTATAAAACTGTTAGCTCTTTTATATCGTTAGTTATTCCATCCTGGGCAGTAAAGCCTGCTACTTCTTGCACAGCGAGCATGTTCTCATGCTCATTAATATCTTTTGCTTATTAAGATCTTGTCTTCATTGATCTGATCTATGTCATGATGGAGCTTAATGACTTCATTTCTTTTACACTCTAGATTTCCTTCTTAGTGCCCTGGAATTAAATGTCCTTCAGATTATTTGTTATCAGATCTACGCACCAGTTTGCGGATTTAGATAAGAGGGACTATTTGACTTATTTCCTTCTGTTACTTGGTCGAGATACTTTTCCTTGCATACCCTGCTTATATCTTTTAATTTCAATGGTCCGTATTAATAGCATCTTCTTTACTAGGCATCTGAAGTTTTCTTCTAAATACATGTATGCAGTATGCTTAATAATCTCTATGTGATCGATATCCTCAGTATAGTAGGTATAGAAGAAGCGATCACAGTCGATAGGTAGGAGCAAGTGAGAAGTTAAAGGGGTCAAATGGTTTTGTGGGTCTTTACAGACTTGTTTTTAGTTTAATGACCCTCTGGGATATTTACTTTTACGCCTATGAGATCTATCTTTTACACATAAGAGATAAAAAAAGGACACTTTCTTAATTTCAACATTGTAAATGGCCATGAAGGCCCATTTCCCCAAGTTGTTAAAGAAGGTTGATACTATTATTATGGTCTCAATATGTATTATCACTTGTGAGCTCAATTTCTCCTCTAATCCTTCATAAGTCGGGGCTTCTATGAACGTTATTAAACAGAATGACTGGTTTTTCTTTTGATTTCTTTATACAGTTTACAATACCTGTAAAGATGATATTTGGGATCTAAAATTGTTGCTTGTTTCTACCTTACTCACTGCCTAAGGTAGCCTTGAATTCTCCCGGAAAAGGCACTTGCTCAAAATGGATCATCATGGAAATGGACAGCCTCCAGGTATTGGAGTCGTTTCTAGCTCAGCTCCAATATATGGTGCTCCATACCAAGCTAACCAAATGGCAGGGCCGTCTCCTCCTGCAGTTTCAGCTGGCGCAATTCAATCTCCTCAAACAGCTGGTCTTTCTGCTTCCTCAGCCCAGATGGCACAACATCAGCTCGCTTATCAGCATATTCATCAGCAGCAACAACAACAATTGCAGCAGCAACTCCAAACTTTCTGGGCAAATCAATATCAAGAAATCGAGCATGTTACTGATTTCAAGAATCATAGCCTGCCATTGGCAAGGATCAAGAAAATCATGAAAGCAGATGAAGATGTTAGAATGATTTCTGCAGAAGCACCAGTTGTATTTGCTCGTGCCTGTGAGATGTTCATACTTGAGTTGACACTGCGTGCATGGAACCACACCGAGGAGAACAAAAGGAGGACACTGCAGAAAAATGATATCGCAGCAGCCATAACAAGGACCGACATATTTGATTTCTTAGTTGACATTGTACCAAGGGAGGACTTGAAAGATGAGGTGCTTGCATCAATTCCTAGAGGAACCCTTCCTGTTGGAGGCCCGACTGAGGGTCTGCCATTCTATTATGGCATGCCACCGCAGTCTGCTCCACCGGTTGGAGCTTCAGGGATGTACATGGGAAAGCCTGTTGATCAAGCTCTTTATGCTCAGCAGCCCCGTCCATATATGGCGCAGCCAATTTGGCCCCAGCAACAACCACCACCCTCAGATTCTTAAGCAGCTCAAAGCTTTAGGTCACAGTGTAAGCACTAGAACATATTTCATCACTAAGGTTACCCTCTGTCATTTATTCTCTCTTTTTGAAAGATGCTTTGCTCTTCCTTGCCTAGGCCCCTCTAATTTTCTTATATCTTATCCTATATTCCTATTTATCTGGAAGCCGATGCTATGTCTGTTCGGTCAGCCTGTACATGTATGTGTATGGTTCCAAGAATGGACTGGAATTTGAATCTTTGCTTTTCTTTTGGGCGCTCCCCATCAAGTTTTAACTACTCTTTGGAGGTTTTGAAAGGAAAATTACTGCAATGTCAAAACTTATTTAAGAAGTATGAGTTGTCACTAGTAGTCAACCTATGGCATTTCCGTTACTGTTTACGCGATTAATTACATTTGTGGAATATTACTTGTCCGACTGATCCCTAACTTTCATGCCCATCTGCAGAAGCCAGGAGCTTAGTAGCAGAGAGTAGACCGAGTAGCAAAGTACCGGAGAACACATCACAGTGATAGCAGTCTGCATATTTTGAACTCTTTAATATATAGATATGAAGCACCAGTTGTTGAAAGTTGAGTGTTCCTTGGTGTTAGCTTAAACTTCATACAGTGAGCTTGATGTTTTTTAGTTAATGAACAAGTATGTTTTGAGTGGTAATCTTTGTGAATTATAAAGTAAAACCTGGGTTTAGGTTGGTTATGTGCATATCTATCTTCCGCTTCCCTTTCAAGCCTCTCTTTGATTGCAACTTTGTTGGGAGACGAGAGCAAAGTCGTATGCGTTTAAAGTTAATGGTAAACTGGGAATGGAACTAGTGCTGATTTTATAAATTTAACTTCTAAAAGGGGATAGTAGGTCTATTATAATAGTAGGTTTTAAGCTTATGGTTATGAGAGAGAGACTGATCAAATGGTGATGATATCGTAAGATTCCATGTATGATTCAACCAGGACCCTTTAGCCATTGCACAGGAGCTGTTACTTTACGTTCAATTACTGCTATTGCTAACATATGATGTAAACTTTTACAATTTTTATTTTCTATTCTTTGTTTATGATCTGGCTTGGTCGATCCAACCATGATGTTTCAGGAAGGAAACTACTACTCAAAAATCTGTGGATCCCAACAAGAATGGAAAATGGTGCACTATCGAGTCCTGCTACATTACGTCGATTGGAATTTTAGCTGTCTAACTAGTGTCTGAGAGTTAGCAAGTTACTTTCATTTTGTTTTTTTGTTTTTCCTTTTGCATTTCCACTACCTACCCTTTTTCGTGTCAGTTTATATCACAAAGTTGCCTGCTGTAACATTTGAAACTATAGGGGGTCAACCAACTAACCAAGACCCCCTCTTAAAGCTTTTTCCGATCAAGAAAAGATTAATTAACCCAAAGGTTCCTTTTGGTTGGGGCGGGATGAATTGGACGCAATTGCTTCTCCTGAATATAGGATTTCAGGCACCATCTTATGAACCGACTTTTGGTATACGATCTGGACTATTTCTCTCTCGACTTTGGGTCTTAGCGCCCGGAAATTTTATATGTACAAATAGTTTTTTTTTACCTCCTCCTTTAGTTAGGGGTCTCTTTTCGTTCTAGCATGCTAGTTTGAGTTGGTGCTTATAGTGGACAATGTACGAGTCTCCAAAGCCAACAAGTAATGTATAGGGCTACTAGAGCATGTCAAGGGCAGCGACATTATGCTGAAAATCTTCAATAATGGAACAAACTTGTATCAACTTCTGTTGCAAATCGAGTTGTCTGGGGTATATGAACTCATTGAGTGAATGGTGAAGTGCACTAGCAGCTCTTGTTGTTATCTTTAGAACCCACGCAATGCGCGGATAATTTGACAGAATATTAATCTTATAAAATTATGATTAATAAATCGTAGTTGTTATTTTATTATTTAATATAGTGTGCAAAGATATAAAAACAAAGGATGCAAATCATATAATAATCAAATTAATTGTTTGTTCTTTACTTATTCTTTATTAAATTAGCAAGTACTTAGTACTATACATTTACTAATGTGACTTTTTATTAATTTGTCAATTGGCTTAATATTTTGATACTACTTCTCTTTTAATATAACATAGATATATATTTTCTTACTCTGAATTTTTTTTTTTTAACTTATGTTATACTGATCAAAATTCATCAATGGTATAAATTTATCAATAATTTTTTTAGTGTTATTTATTTATCTTTTATTTTTTATTAATTTAAAATATAAATATCATAAAATTATCTGTATCCCCCTCTTTTCGTACATTCATTTCTACGGTAATATTTGATTAGTTTTCTCATTTGTAGTTTACTGAAAATTTAAATAATATAATTTTTTTTTACTAAATTATAATTTTGAATGCATCAAAAGTATAAAGAGATAACTATTTTAGTATTCTTATAAAAAAATCTACCAATATTTTTAATAATTATTAATATGTGTTATCTTATGTATAATATATTAATAGTATCTTTATATTTTTGTATTTTTTATTATAAAATTCTGAGTTCTATTTTTTAATTTAAATTTCCCACATGAGAAATTTAATTAGTATATACATTTTTACACTATCACTTGAATTTTTTTTTAAAGTATTCTTCCTTTATAACTATTTTTTATTATGATTTTAGTTATGTGTATATGTACGACTTTTCTCATCATAATTCTAATTATAAGTCTTATATTTTTATATTTTTTTTCATAAATTTATATTTTTATTTCTTTTTTGCTCCTTGCTTATCTAATTGTATCATTCATTACCTAATACTATTAAATTATCATATAAATTTTTAATAAAAATTATCAGTTTAATATAATACAATGAATATAATTCTGTATTACTCTTGAAATTTAACTTGACTTTTATCATGTATGACTTTCTCTTAATTATTTTGATATTTAAATTTATCAATAGTATATTCGATTATTATTTATTTACTTTATTTTATCAAATAAATTTAAAGTGTGGATAGAATCACATTATATCTATTCTCCTATTTATACATTGGTTTTTGTTCTATAATATTTTATTTTATTTTATTTAGTACTTATCTATAATACGAATTATAATTATTATAATTTTCTAAATGGATGGTGTTGAATTAGTTCAGAGTTAAACATAGAGGTTCTTTTAATATATGTCATAAATCTACTAATAATTATAATAATAATTATTTTTTTTATTATTTTCAATAAGAAATTAAATTGAATTATTCTTCCCGTTACTTAATATGAAAGTTCAATTTTTTTTTAATTAAGATTACTACATAAGAAGTTAAATTATATCTTTATATATTTTATTTATTTTTTGAAATTATTGTTTATATTTTTGTCTTTAGTTTTATCTTACCCATATAGCATATAGCAATGACCATATGAATTATTATTCAAAAATTTCTTATCTCAAAAAATAAATTAGTCTTATTATTTTATATATCTCTACATTGAAGTTATATATTTATATATATAAATTTTATAATAGTCTCCTTAAAATATATAAATATTAATTATTTTAAATTTTAAATTAAAAAATAATAACTAATTATTAACTAACCTAATTAATTTTACCTTAAATTTTAACACTTGTTAAATTTTTATTATGAGACTTGACATCATCACATTAATTTGCTTCTCCTACTGATAGAAGGTTTGGTTGAATAAGCAAACGCTTCCTTAACTATTTTTAGAAGCAAAGATAACCAGATAGTAAAGGGTTTAGATGCTTGCTAAGAAGTAGACAATATCAAATATCTAAAGCGGTTCGAATAAAATATGCCTTCTTTTTTTGTGATAGTATTCGCAGATGCGGTGAAAAGAATGTTCTGAGGGCAATTCGTAACCCAGAAATACTCTCAGTAAAGAAGAAAACCAAAACTGCTAAAGGAAAAGAAAACAATGGAGAAATATGGCAAGGGCTGGGACAATGAACACGGTAGACAATAAATTACGTCGAGAAAATAAAATAAAGACCGAAAAATATTGCAATAATTGTAGTATTTAATTTCAAGTAATATGAGTGTACAATTTCTATGAATCCTTTGATTCTTCTTTTCAATAGTAAATAAATTCAAAGGCCCTTGAGCTTGATCTTGAATATATACTTGTTACCACAAATGATGATCTTGGATTCAACTAGCACGAACTTCGGTTTGAACTCGTACTCCTTGAATTTTGATTTGTTCTTTGTTCTTGAGCTTGAACTTGATTGCTTGAAGCTTGAAACTTGTAGAAAAATTTTCGGTGTTTGATCCACGAGTTGTCTCTTGCTTCTTGTTATAACTTCTGGAGTCTTTTCTGAGTTATGAAGACCCCTATTTATAGTTGTGGGAGGGAAGAGTTATGATAAGAACAAATTCTTTCTGACCAATCAAATTGAAGTGTGACAAAGCCGCATTTGATTGGTCAGAACTAAGGCTGGCTATTGGTCCGATTCACACCGGCCCGGACCGGAATCCGGCCCGGACCGGTGTGAACCGGACCAATTTAGAGGGGGGAGCCGGTACCGGTCACGAGACGGTCTGGGGGTTTGGGACAGGTAGGACCAGTTAAAAAATGGCCCAGAACCGGCCGGTACCGGACCGGACCACTAAAAAAAATGCTGGATTTAAAAAATAGCCGTTGGCCAACGGCTCTATTGAGCAAATAGCCGTTGGGCAACGGCCAAAAACGGTCATTTTACCCCATAATCACCCCTAACTATTTTTTCCTATAAATACCCCATTATTTCATCATATTTTTCACACAAATCCTCCAATTCTCTCTAATTCTATCAAAATCATCTACAATATTGTTTGTCTAAATTATACAATTTTAATTATTTATCAAGTTTTACTTGGAGTTGCTATCAAGTGAAGGTTCAAGTATCAACTTCACCTCAATTATACGGCTATATTGGTTGGTCGTTCCTATTTCTACTCTTTTATTATATTTTTGTGATATATTTATTTTATTTGCTATAATTATGTCTCAAAGAGGTTCAATTGGAACTAGTAGTGGGGGGCGAGCACGTGGTCGTTCGAGAAATAGAGGTAAATAAATTGTTGGTAGTTCTAGTCAACACGTAGATGAAAATCAATATTATCATGATTTTAGCTCTTATAATCCACTTGATTCACAAAACATAGAAGCACAATTTAATTATCAAACTGTGATTAATTTAGAAGAACAACGTGAATTTCAAGCTAGTCCACCTGAAATTCAGTCCGACTTGCCTCATGTACCTCCCACTAGAACCCCGGTTAAATGTAAGGAAAGATCTGAGGTGTGGGAATTTGTACAGAAGAAAATTGAAAATCAGACGGCCGTTTGTGGTCTTTGTGGACAGGTGTGAGTTTTTAAAACTGGGGGTAATAAAGGTGGGACGGGTAAAATTAGAACTCACTTAAGAACTAAACATCCCAAGGAATGGTCAATGCGGGCGGGGGGTATTT
>MCJB01052924.1:15159-36644 GCA_002018475.1 Nicotiana obtusifolia
TACATATAATCCTTCCTTTAAAGGTTTTCCAAGAACAACTGTTAAAAATGATATTATTAAATTTAAAAACGAATATAGAGATTATTTGAGATATTTATTTGATAACTTTGACACTAGAGTATGCCGTACTACTGATATGGGTCGTTCTACAAATAACTGTGATTATATTACTGTTACTGTTCATTGGATAGATCCTGATTGGGTCTTTCAAAAACGTATTATTGCATATAAAGTAGTTGATGAACCACACACGGAAAATTATATTTTTAAAACAGTTTCATCAATTTGTCGTGCATATTGTTTATCTAACAAAGTTTTTAGTATTACAGTAGATAATGCTACGAACAACACAGAAGCACTTAGGAATTTAAGACCTATTTTAAACCCCCCTTTTGAGGAATTTTTTCATGTTAGATGTGCATGTCATATCTATAATTTAGTAGTCAAAGATGGTCTTGACTTATTTAACAACATTATTGAAAAGATTAAAGTAGTTATTGCCTTTATATTTAGAAATAAAAATCAAGGAAGAAAAAGAGAATGGGAAAGGAAATGTATAGAATTAGGAATGCCGATTAGGAGAGTTCCAAAAGAAGTTTGTACTAGGTGGAACACTTTATATGAAGCATTAACTGTTGCTTACGAATATAGAGAGCCTATAACTCAAATGTTTATAAATATTTTATGGAACTTTATCACCTTAAGGAGGAAGATTGGAACATTGTTGAACATCTCCTCCAGTTTTTAGAAAAATTCTATCATGCTACTTTAGAATTTTCTGGACAATATTATCCAACTACTCCTACTATGTTATATTATATAGCTGGCATATATGAATTATTAAAATTATATAGGCGATACGACGAATATAAAATGGCTATAGAGGCCATAATTGAAAAATTTTAAAAATATTTTTTTCCAATTCCTCAACTTTTTTACATTGCTTCTGTGTTGCATCCTGCATTTAAAATTAAGTTAACTGCTTGTTTGGGAAATATACGCAAATTTAGATATTACACCTCTTGAAATTGCAACTAATAACTACCCTAGTGTAGAAACTGCTCGTGGTAAAATTTATGCAGATACCGTGGCTGTTTTCGCAAAGTACAGAGCTTGGGCAGAGACTGCTACACCAACTGCACCGATACTGTCAACCGGTAAAAGTTCTTCTCAAATAGGCAAAAGGCATGCTGGGATGAGCAGTTTTGGATGACTTGATCAGAAGCTGCTTTCAGAACAAGATGACTACGGGGAGGAATATAGCGAGTTCCAAGTCTACTTAATCCAAT
This sequence comes from Nicotiana obtusifolia, assembly GCA_002018475.1. NCBI lineage: Eukaryota > Viridiplantae > Streptophyta > Magnoliopsida > Solanales > Solanaceae > Nicotiana > Nicotiana obtusifolia. Next base: position 16,449 of record MCJB01052924.1, read on the forward strand.
ATCCGAAGAAACTTACAAATTTTGGAACTCACGATTTATTGGATTACTGGAAGAGTCAAGAAGCACAATTTCTCATACTTTCAAAAATGGCCCGCGGTATATTGACAATTCAAGCGTCATCAGTTGCGTCAGAGAGCGCTATCAGCCAGGGAAGATTTCAAATTGGAGATCACAGACATTCATTGAGAGAAGAGGCAATGGAGACAGGAGTTCTATTCAGGGATTGGATCAAAGCAGAGCGAAGAAACTTTGGAATACCGGAGCTTTCGCAGAAAAAAGACAGAGCGTATATGGATCAAATTTTGAGTGACGGAACAAGTGAAGACGGGAATCAAACAACCAATGAAACGGAAGATGAAGAAGATCAAGAAGAAGACGATGAACCGGAACAACAACAACCTGTTCCTAAGGAAAAGCCTACGGCTATCTTAAACAAACTAGCCAGCATGTTTAAAAGTATGTAATTTTCTACATCAGAATACATATTAATAAAATTGCTCCAAGTTCACAACTCTTGTGTTCTTATTTTTTATTTTTTACTAACTTTATATATATTTCAAGGTTTGAATCTAATTATAAACTTTGAAACTAATTCAAAGTTTGCAAGAATATTATTATAACTTCTTTAATTTTAAGTTTTAATTTTGAAACATACTTTGCATTTCAAATATATATTCAAAGTTAGTAATATTTAGTTGTTATATTTTCAAAAACTTACAATTTCCTTCTTCTACAAAGTTTATTTTACATACTTTTCATTTCAAATATATATTCAAAGTAGTAATATTTTGTTGTTATATTTTCAAAAACTTATAATTTCCTTCTTCTACAAAGTTTATTTTATTTTTTACTAACTTTGTATATATTTCAAGGTTTGAAACTAATTCAAAGTTTGCAAGAATATTATTATAACTTCTTTAATTCTAAGTTTTAACTTTGAAACATACTTTTCATTTCAAATATATATTCAAAGTTAGTAATATTTAGTTGTTATATTTTCAAAAACTTATAATTTCCTTCTTCTACAAAGTTTATTTTACATACTTTTCATTTCAAATATATATTCAAAGTTAGTAATATTTTGTTGTTATATTTATAAAGTTAAATAAAGAGGGACTAATTAAAAAAACATAAAAATAAAAAAATAAAAAAAAATCGGTGGACCGGCCGGACCGGACAGGAAAAATCGGTAGACCGGTTGCCGGTACCGGTCAAGGTCCGGTCGATCCATTTCCAACCGGAGGACCAGACCAGAAATTACCGGTTTGGTCCGGTTTTTGCGCAATAACGGTACCGGACCGGATCGGAACTGGAAAAATTTTTCGGACCGTGACCGGACCGGACCACTGGCCACTCCTAGTCAGAACATGTCACTTACACACGTGGCGCGGTTTCATTAGCCTTTTAATGTGACTTGGCATGTCATGTCATTTTGACACGTGGTATGATCCTATTGGCTCTTCCGCTTGATTTGGCGTGCCACGTCATTTGACTCGTGGCACCAAACTGGGCCTCTAGGAAGATGACATATTGGGCCTAATAAAATGCGTTCATCACTAGTAGCCCAGTTAAATGGGCTAGCCCAATAGATTTAGACCTATTTATTTAATTCATATGTATTAAACTTATATAATTAATCTAATTATATTAGCTCAAAATATTTGTTTGGACAAAATATATTGGAGATTAAATTCAAATTTCTTATGAATTTAAATTTAATAAAATTTAATTGCCTACAAATACTCCTACTTCAAGACTTGTGAAGTATAAGCTCTATAGACTAGACTTAGAATTATTTACGGGTAGCTAAAAATGACTCATTCTGTTAAATTAAGGAAAAGAGTAATAGCTTTATTTGCTATTACTTTGGAAGTAGTACGATCAAATCTCATTTTTAATGAAATGACCAACTGTACTTATTGATTTCAAAAAGTTTGCAAGTGACTTTTTTCCTTTGCATTTGAAATTTGTAGTGAGGAATTCACTTTTCCAGTCACCTGCAGTAATAAGACAACTGATGCTTTAGTTTTCAATAAAGTAAAATGCCTTCCTTTTACGTAGACCAATATCAAATTTGTAGGGACATCAATTTGATTCTCGGATAGCTTACTCATCAAAGGAGTTGGATTTCTCTTGCATGTCAATACTAATACACCTACTAAAATATTTTTCCTTATTCTATTATAACTCCAAGATCATTCCCAAATTTGCTCGTAAGTAGGAAATGCCCACCGCCTCATGGAAATCCTCTCCAATCAGGAGAATAACACTCTGTAATTTGACTGCCTTTTGGGCTCTAATTAGAGTAGTCCCACGCTGGAATTTATATCCCTATAACCTCCTTGAAGCATCTATTTGAACTCCATATTTCATGTGCTCTTAGTATTAATTTGCAGTTCAGAAGCCTATCGCTTAAGTCCATATTCGACAGGTAAATTTTCTTCTTTCTTCTTCTACGTTCTCTTTTACCATCCTTTTTTTGTAGGCCAAGAAATCATGGATAAATTCTTGCATGAAGATGTATCGGAGAGATTACTATTAGGGTGTGAAGGGATAGATGCTCATCACGACCCGAATATTGAAGAGATTACTCTCAAGGTAGCCCGTATATCGGAGAGATTACTCTCAAGGTGGCCGCATATTGGAGAGATAACTCTTAGGGTGCGAAGGGATGGATATTCATCACGGTCCGGATATCGGAGAGGTTACTCTCAAGGTGGTCAAAATATCGGAGAGAATACTCTCAAGGTGCAAAGAGATAATACTCATCACGGCCCGAATATAGGAGAGATTACTCTCAAGGTGCATAGATTCATACGGTATATCGAAGTACAAGTCCATGGGCAACAAATAAATGGACAAATCCTCAACATCATATAGGAGAACAAATCCATCGCAGCATATAGAAGGACAAATCCATAAAGAGGCCAACCTAAGGTGCAAAGGGACTTAAATGTCCACCTTAAGATTGAAAAATTATGGTTTCTTTTAAGGACAACCCCACGAAGAGGCCAACCTAAGGTGCATAAGTACTTAAATGTCCACCTTAAGATTGAAAAATTATGGTTCTTTTTAAGGACAAACCCACAAAGAGGCCAACTAAAGGTGTAAAGGGACTTAAATGTCCACCTTAAGATTGAAAAATTAGAAAGCTACTTGAAGATTTGGTGGACTTGACGACACCGACTTGAACACTTGGCAAAATTTGAAGATTTAGCGGACTTTCCAGACTTCAACTTGAAGAGTGGTGGACTTTTAAACTTCAACTTGAAAAGTTAGCAGACTTTAAGACTTCAACTTGAAGACTTGAATGGCTTAAATATTTCAACTTGAAGACCGGCGAACTTGAGGACTTCAACTTGAAGCTTGAAGTCTGACAGACTTGAAGACTTCAATTTGAAGATTTGGAGGGCTTAAATATTTCAACTTGAAGAGCTTCGAACTTGAAGACCGACAGACAGAAAGATTTGGCGAACATGAAGACATAACGAATCCCCGGACTTTAGAGCAAATACTTGGTAGCCTCCTAAAAGATTATGATTGTCCCATTGGAGACATTGGCTTAAAATGGAGGCTTGTCCCCTCTAAGTCATATGAGATCCAAGATTCGACAAAAGAGTGATATTTCAGCCTGATTTTCAAGTGCTGGTTGAATGAATTACTTCCATCATACTTCATTTGGACGACGATTGGGGCAATATGTATCTTTTGAACTTATGCGACAGAACTTAGAATGAAACTCTAAGCTGCCTACGTACCTCAGCGAAAAGGATCAAGTCACACCGTAGTTCAGAATGGGTGAGCTTTTTTTTTTTATGTCCTAACTTTTGCCTAGGCCGCCTCTTTCGAGGTTATCAACCTGGCGGACTCTTTTTTTTTATGTCCTAACTTTTGCCTAGGACACCTCCTTCGAGGTTTTCAACTTAGCGGACCCTTTTTTTTCTAGTGGTGGGTCATACACAATTTAGACTCATGCGGGCCAAGAGTGACATGCAGTTTATGCTCTTGCGCTAAGGAGCGTAGCAACTTCAAGGATAATACTTCTTTAAGAATTTGCCGTTGATAGGGCCAATTCTCATGCCATCTGCATCAACCAGCTTGTAAGCCCCACTTGAATAAGCTTCTAGCATGATATATGGCTCATCCCATTTTGAAGTGAACTTCCCTACATGTTTATGGGAAGTAATAATGGGTCTTCGTTGGCAAGGACTTGATCTCCTACTTGAAAGGATCTTGGGCGAACTCTTTTATTGAAGGCACGAGATAATCGAGCTTGATAACATTCAAGACTCTGTTGAGCTTCCAACCTCTTCTCATCAAGAGCCTCCAACTCTGCTAATCGAAGTCGAGCATTTTCTTCATCAGTGATCCCTTCTTGAATAGCTAATCGTAATGAAGGTATTTGACGCTCGAGTGGCAAAATAGCTTCCACTCCATAGACGAGTGAATAAGGGGTCGCTTGTGTTGGTGTGCGGTGAGTCGTTCTATATGCCCACAGAGCTTCTTCCGTACGATCATGCCAATCTCGTTTGGATTTGGAGACAACTTTCTTTAACAAGTTGCATATGGTCTTGTTGAATGCCTCAGCTAGACCATTGGTGGCAGGATTGTACATAGAAGAGTTACGTTGCTTGAAGCCAAAGAGATCACAAATCTTGTTCATCAACCTATTGCCGAATGGCTTGCCACTATTCGAAATTATGTAATGAGGAATGCCAAAGCGATAAATTATGTTTACTCGGATGAAACTTGCAACATTTTCCTTCTTTACTTCCTTAAGAACAACAACTTTAGCCCATTTTGAGAAGTAGTCAGTTGCAGCCAAGATGTATAAGTGTCCACCAAAGGATTTTGGCAATGGTCCAAAAACATCTAGTCCCCAAGCGTCAAATAGCCATGATGTAACAATCTGATGTAGCACTTCAGGAGGTCGATGAATAAAATTTGCGTGGAACTGGCAAGCCTTGCATCTTCTAGCATAGTCCAAGCAATCTTTTACCATCATTGGCCAATAATATCCCATCCTTTTAATATGGAAGTAGAGCTTTGGTCCAGACTGAAGTGATCCACATACCCCAGAATGTGCTTCTTGTAAAGCTTGGAGTGCTTCATCTTCCCCTAAGCATCAAGAAACAACGACAAGATGCTCGAGTTCATTGTCTTCACTTTCACCTTCATTTGGCGGCGGTACTACCCATTTTTGGCAGATAGTAACTTGCGCTTGATCAGGAAGGGTTAACGATGAAGCTAAGGCAGCTAAAGCATTAGCCTTCTTGTTTTCTTTCCCATGTACATGTTGAATAATTACATCACCAATCCATCCCATCAATTTCTTAGCATAATTATGATAAGGGCGTAGTTCAGGTTTTTTGACCTCGTAACTACCTAAAAGCTTATTGACCACTAACTGGGAGTCACCAAAGACTTATAATTGCAACTGCTTCATATCAACATCCATTTCAAGCCCAAGCATTAATGCTTGATACTCAGCAACATTGTTGGAACAGAGTTGTGTCAAAGTGAAGGGGTAGGGAAGAACTTCCCCTTAAGAGGTGACAAATATTACGCCAGCACCAGCTCCTCCATGATGTGCAGCACCATCAAAGTACATCCTCCATGGAGGTTGTACTTCAACAACAATTGCGTCTTCGTCAGGTAGTTCATCAGTTAGTTCCCAATTGTCAGGTATCGGGTGATCTGCTAAGAAGTCTGCCAATGCTTGTCCTTTTACAGCCTTTTGAGAAATGTACACAATCTCGAATTGTTGAAATTCGAGGTACCATCTTGCTAGTCGATCACTAAGGACTGGTTTTGAAAGTACAAACTTGATGGGATTTGCCCTAGAAACAAGGCAAACGACATGAGCTTGAAAGTAGTGCTTCATCTTTTGAATTGAGAATACTAGGGCCAAACATAACTTTTCAAATGGCGAATAATCCAACTCATTTGGTGTCATCATCTTGATCAAGTAGTAAAGGGAGTTTTCTTTCCCCTCACTATTTTATTGGGCCAGCAGTGCTCCAACAAACCTTTCTGGTGCCGACATGTATAGTATTAACGGCTTTCCAAGTATAGGGGCTGCCAAAACTAGAGGCTTCATCAAGTAAGTTTTAATACTTTCAAAGGCATTGCTACAAGCTTGGTCCCACTTGAAAGAAACGTCTTTCTTCATGAGGCGACTGAATGGTTAGCACCTCCCATCTAGTTTGAGATGAATCTCCTAAGGTATGCTAACTTTCCTTGCAGACTTTTTAATTCATGAATATCCCAAGGCTCTGGCATTTTCAAAATTGCATCTACTTTGGCTTGATCAATTTCAGTCCCACGATGCCGGACAATGAAACCAAGGAACTTTCCAGAAGTAACTCCTAAGGCACATTTCAATGGATTCATCCTAAGTTGGTACCTCCAGAGCAACTCAAACGCCATTCTCAAGTCTTTCAAGTGGTCGCTCTTCTTTCTTGATTTTACCACCAAGTTGTCAACACAGCATTCGACATTCTTGTGGAGAAGTTCATCAAAGATATTTTGCATAGCTCTTTAGTAAGTAGCACCAGCGTTCTTCAAGCCAAAAAGGCGTTACCTTGTAGCAATAAATACCCTTTAGGGTACGGAATGTAGTAAGCTGTTCATCTTTTGGTGCTATACGAATTTGGTTATAGCCCAACGAACCGCCCATGAAAGACATTGCCTCATAACCAGTAGTAGCATCTATCATCAGCTTTGGAACAGGAAGCAGGAATTCATCTTTGGGACACGCATTGTTGAGATCCCTAAGTCAACGCACACCCGATTCTTCCTTACAGGGACAATACTTGAGATCCATGTTGGGTATTTAACTTCACAAGTAAAGCCATCTTTAATGATTTTGTTAACTTCACTTTCAATCAAGGGAACCAATTCCGTCCTAAAGCACCTTTGAGCTTGCTTAACAGGACGAGCGCCATTCTTGACTGCAAGGTGATGGATTGCTACTTTAGGGTCCAAGCCAGGCATCTCTTTGTAATATCCAAACAAAGACATCCTTAAAGTCCTTGAGTAATTCCATATAAGTCCTTTCTTCATCGGCTACTAGAAAAGCACTTAGATAAGTGGGCCTCGGTTCTTCATCAGTGCCAAGGTTAACTTCTTTTAATGCATCAACTGTTGTTTTCACCCCTTCTTCAAGTTCAGGTGGAGCATCTTTCGTATCTTCATATTCTTGAGGGCCCCATCATTGATGGATAATAGGCTATGTGATAACACGGTGAAACATCCTCCAATTTCTCATCAACCTCCATTAGAAATGAAACACCATTCTCTCCTAATGCAGTAACATGATACGAAGCCACACTTTCTTCATCTTCATCACGTTCCTTAGTGTAGAATACAGTATATGGCTTTATCTTCAGTACTTCTTCACATAAAACCACAAGTTTTGTTTGTCGCCTCATACTGGAAGAAACCAAACTTTGAAAATCCTTAGAGATCTTCTAGATTCTGGGCAAAGCGGGTGTTCTTATGCTTTGATAATTTCTCTGGAACTTGTTCCCCTTCTTTAATGGGCCCAATCTCTCAAATACTAGTTGATTTTCCAAGTCGATCAAATACAGAAGGTCTATTAGAAGCGATAGATTCATCTTCTACAGTGATAAAATTATTACTTGCCCTTCTTATGGAGATGCGCACTGGTGAGGGTTGTTTATATCCCAAACCTTCACGTGGTTGCCTCATAGCAACTTCTGATGGGAGCTTCCCTAACTTTGACGGATCATTGAGATTATATCCAGTCTTTACAAATAACTTGTAAGCATTGGGATCAAAACCTTCATCCTTAGACTTCATAGGAAGTGTTATATCTTGTGGTGAATTCTGAGACACTGACTTTCCAAGTAGCTTCGAGGATAACTTTATCACCTCAATCCGTTTGATCAGAAGAGTTAATCCCTTTAGCATGTTTGTTTGGAGATTAGATGATTTGCCTTTATCTTTCTTCTTTCTAGGGACGTATTGGAGCGCAGAAGTTACTTTCTTGCTGTGAGACACTATGTTCCCTTTATGAGACTTATTTGGGTTGGGATGTACCTCCTCGGCAACAGCTTTGGTTTTTTCGGCAACCACCTTAGCTCTCTTAGTCGTGGACTCGTCATTCTTGCCATTCATGACATCATCAGCTTTTATCTCCTTCACCATGCGGTTCTTCAAGTAGAACTTTGCGAAGTGTGACTCAGCCTCGGTGAATGGCTCGTCATCAGCAACTATCTTCTTCTCGACTTCACCCTAGTAGTACTTCAAGCATTGATGGTAGGTAGATAGAACAACTTTATTCTCATGTATCCAAGGCCTTCCAAGCAAGACGTTGTATGAAGTCTTTGTATCGATCACATGCATCTATCCACTTGATTGCATATCTTCGATGGTGATCCCCAACCTAATTGCGCCTATGGCTCTTTGCCCTCCTTGGTTGAATCCTTGAATCATCACACGACTTTCTGAGAAAAGTTCGTTCATGGGAATGCCAAGTTCTTTCACAGTGCGAATTGGCAAGATGTTCACCGAGGATCTTCCATCAACCAAAATTCGATTTACTCTTTCATCGCGCATATAGCCAACCAGGTATAATGGGCGGTTATGAAGAGCGTCACCTAGTAGAAGATCGTCATTCGTGAATGTAACTTTTTTCTTACAGGCATTAACTTCTTGAGGAATGGACTCGATGAACTTTTTCAAAGATGGTGCCAACCGTAGGTCATCACTCTTTTCTTCCCATTTTCCAGCATGGCAACAAAAGGCCTCATTACCCTCATGGGAAATCTTCATGCGGAATTGGCTTGGCAAGAACTCCTCCAAGGTCACTAGATATCATGGCTTTTGAAGGTGGTGCACTTCCACTTTTTCCTTCTTCAAATGCTTAACTGGATTTCCTTTCCTTGGTCTTGTTACCATCATTTTCCTTGTTGGTTGTACTATTGGTTCTTTTCCTGGGCTCCTTTTGTGGCGCCTACGACGAGTTACCAACGTCCAACCTTCATCATCATCAGGTTGATCGACTTTAACTTTGTTGTTCTCTAGTAATTCTTCATCGTTACTTTATTTAAAACTACATAATTCATCTGGACTAAATGAGCCAAAGGTGATAGAGACTTGGTATGCGCTTGCTTTCTCATCTTCAAGCACGATCTTCTTTTCACAAGCCAAGTCCATAACTTTTCCTTGAAGACAAAGCACTTCTCCAGAGGGTGGCTCACAAGTCGATGCTATTTGCAGTAATTTGGGTCATTCGTTTTACCAGCTTCATTTGGCTGCTTCATCTCCGAAAGCTCAATGAGATTTAACTCGAGGAGTTCTTCAAAAAATTGTTGGCATATCATAATACAGAAATGGGTGCTCCTTCTCTTGCATTTCTTTTAGAGTCAACTTTCCACTTGGTTTATCTTGAAAAGAAGTGGATTTCGTACTCTGCTTCTTGCTCACTTTCGTTGTGAACTTCACAGGTGATGTGTTGACATTCATAGCTTCTTTGTTTTCAGACTTGGGTACAAACTTGCTTCATTTCCTGACTTCTTGCTTGTCGTTCCCTTTGTGAGGCTCATAGATTGGCAGCCTTTCATTTCCAGCGGAGGCAATGCTTAACTCCATGTCGTGGGCACGAGTCGCAAGTTCTTCAAATGTGCTAGGCATGATATCTTGCAAGATGTAGCGCAGTCCCCAATGCATGCCTTGGATGCACATCTCTATGTTAGAAGCTTCACTAAGTCTCTCTTTGCAATTGAGGCTTGCATTCCTCCAACGATTGATAAAGTCGATAACTGGTTCGCCCTTTCGTTGATGAGTATTTGTTCTATCATACTCACAGTACGTCTCGTGCTATAAAAGCAATTGAGGAATTCTTGCTCTAGTTGATCTCAGCTATCAATAGATCCAACCTCGAGGTCTGCGTACCAGTTAAAAGCATTAGCGAGCGGACAAACTGCTTAACGGGGTAATCTTCATAAGTCCCAGCATTGTTGCACGTCTCAACGAAGTGCGCCACATGTTGCTTTGGATTACCTTTACCATCAAATTGTTGAAACTTTGGAGGTTGATAGCCAGCAGGCATCTTCCACATATCGACCCTTGTAGTGTGGGGCTTTGCATATGTAAGGGAGGACTTGGCAGTAACTTCATACTTGTTCTTAGTAGTTTCTTCAATGAAATCCTTCAGTTGATCGATTGGAATCATCCCTTCAAATGAGACGGAGATGGCCTTCGCGGATGCTACTTGTCTCACGGGAGAATCACTCTCTGGAACTTCTAGGAGCTTGCCAGATGCGTGGGTGGATTCTTCTTCCATCAAGATTCCCACCCTATCCATTAGCTTGTCGGCATCTTGATTTTGCATGCACTTAGTCAAGCCAGCGATTACTTACATCAAGTTTGCCAACTGCTCCTCCACATATAAAGTGTTTGTCACCATGGCTTGCATGATTGTTGTGGACGATGGAGAGTAACATGGATTGTCACATAGATTGATCCTCGATTAGCTCACGCTATGCGGTGTAAGTGGAGAGGATCCATTACTTGAAGCATCATCATCTTCCTTCGCAGTAGAGTTCTTCGATCCGGAGAGGTCAAGCAGAGCAAGAGTTTTCTTAATCTTTTCAGCAACATCGCTTCTTCCTTCGGGTGCATTTGTGGAAGATCTTGCTCCTTTTGAGGATGAAGATCCGAAAACAGGGGTTGATGCGGACGGCACTTGGAGTGCTTGTTGTCCTAAAGAGCTTGCCTTGCTCCTTGTAGTTGGTCCAAAGCTTCCAAAGGTAACATCGAGGATGCTTTCTACATCAGCGTAGAACCTGGAATTAGCAACCTTAGTAGAAGTTGATCTGGAGTTGATTTTCTTTGAAGCCATTTCGATGTTCTTAAACTTTGGTGATTGAAAAGTTGAGATAAGAGGTAGAGATTGTCCCACTGGGCGTGCCAGAATTTGTAGACAATAAATTGCATCGAGAAAATAAAATCAAGATCGAAAAATATTGCAATAATCGTAGTATTTGATTTCAAATAATATGAGTGTACAATCTCTATGAATCTCTGACTCTTCTTTCCAATAGTAAATAAATTCAAGGGCCCTTGAGCTTGATCTAGAATCTATACTTGTTGCCACGAACGATGATCTTGGATTCAACTAGCACGAACTTTGATTTGAGCTCGTACTCCTTAGATCTTGATTTGCTCTTCATTCTTGAGCTTGAACTTGATTTCTTGAACTTGAACTTGATCGCTTGAAATTTGAATAGAGAAATTTGCTGCGTTTGATCCACGAGTTGTCTCTTGCTTCTTGTTATAACTTCTGGTGTCTTTTCTGAGTTATAACGACCCCTATTTATAGTTGTGGGAAGGAAGAGTTATGATAAGAACAAACTCTTTCCGACCAATCAAATTGAAGTATGACAAGACCGCATTTTGATTGGTCAGAACATGTCACTTGCACACGTGGCGCATTTTCATTGGCCTTTTAATGTGACTTGGCATGTCATGTCATTCTGACACGTGGTATGATCCTATTGGCTCTTCTGCTTGACTTGGCGTGCCACGTCATTTGACCCGTGACACCAAATTTAGACCTCTAGGAAGATGGCATATTGGACCTAATAAAGTGGGCTCATCACTTGTAGCCCAATTAGATGGGCTAACCCGATAGATTGGGACCTATATATTTAGCTCATATGTATTAGACTTATATAATTAATACAATTATATTAGCTCAAAATATTTGTTTGGGCAAAATATATTTGAGATTAAATCCAAGTTTCTTATGGATTTAAATTTAATAAAATTTAATTGCCTAAAAATACATGACAAGTTTTATGTGCAACTTTCTTCTGCTAACCATGGTAATTAATAGGTAGTACTACATTTTAATTTATTATATTGGATTTAAAAATTTGGTGTGGATAAATTTTACTTCCCCTCTTACTTTTCTCTAGGAACTAAAAAGGGGGGAAACGTTCAATAATGTAGTGGGTTCAATTCTCGTCGGCCCCCTTTTCCCTTCCATTCTGTAATCTCCCAGTGTAATAGAAAAAAATAAATTAAAAATATAAGAAATTGTTAATTTTTGTCTACTAACATCATTTATTTAATTGTATGACGTTTGGTTTTGCTAAAACTTAAAAGGTAAAGCATGAGTATCCCTTTCCCTCTTCAATAAAAGAAGAGGAAAACTTTTGAAGGAAAAAAAAAATTGGTTTTCCATGGATGAGACCCAATACTAAACCGGTGAGCTATGAGACGTAGTCAGATCACTTTGAAGCCAATGAAGAAAGGGTTTACACCAAACATGAGTTAGTAACATAGAGTCGAAGGTGGATAATCTGTTAGAACTAGTAAAATATACTGAAATGTACAAGAACTTCACTGCCATGATCCATGCCCAAAAAACTAAAGCTTATGATTAGTAACACGAAATGTTTACCACTAAGCATAGGCATGAGGCTAAAAGCTACAGGATCAGGGAAACAGGGAACAAACATTACAACTGCCAAAAGAGTAGCTATTCACACACCTCAGTCTTATTAGCATCAACAAAGGAGACGAGTTTCCCTACTTTCCATTATTTTTCCTTCTTTGTTTCCGCTTTTGCCTTTGCCATAGAACTGCTTCTTCAAGTTTGGAGTAGACGTGCTGTGCTCCCAAGAAAACCCACCATGAAGTTTCTATTATACTGGACATATCTCCTGTATGCTGAGAAGAGAGAAATGCGAGTTACAGTTGATTGTTCTCAACAGTAAGTAAAAGATGCAAGAAACACCTACCTTCTTCCCAGGCACTCGATGATATCACCAGTGAGCGTAGACCTTTTCTTGCTCTCAAATGCCAAAGATGCTGCTCTCCTGAGTAAAGCAGATCCGGCGACACATCCTAATAGGGTTGGATTCATGCTTACCTCCCCTTTAGCCGCACACTGGCGGGCCCAGGATAGGAACACTGCAACACTGCAGATATATGTACGTGTCAAGATTCAGTAACAGAGTTGTATAGGAGAGAGTAAACAGGAGATAGTTAATTTAAACTGTGAACTTTCATTTTACTACTGAAAATATGTACTGATTTCAATTTTTATACACGGACAACAAAATAAGGTAGTCCTGTTACAACTGATTAAACAATACTGAAAATAATAACCATATGTATGGTAGGAATGTAATTACCTTCCTGACAGTATGTCACCCTGCCCACCACAACGCCGCGGAGAACCATAAATACTCACTGCACAAGCTGCATATTCCATACCACTTGTCAGCTCATAACTTCCAAAAATATTTGAAGTAATCATTACAATAAACTTTGCTCCTCTTGAACTCATCATTTTAGGAGTATATCAATGAGACAGTAATCTCAGTCCTTAGACAACACCTGTTGATGTTTACATCTTTTTCAATTGTAAAACTTGAAAGATGCACCTAAGCATTCAGCGTATTTAGAGCCACCATTTATACATACAATACATCAACTATAGCCATTCCGTCAAACTCAAAATAAATGGAATACATAATAATGGTGAAAATGTAGCCAATATCCCTTTTACTGCTATGAACTCTAAACTGTGTATCTTGCCCATGAATTCCTCAAAAAATAAATCACATTAAATAGTGCAGTATCCTCCATAAACAAATCTGGTACTGCAAAACGCAGATAATGACCCACCAAATAGGTATAGAGCAAAATACATTATCATCTTCCTTCATATGGAAATGTGGTGTTGCAAATATTCATGAAAGCCAGAAGCACTAGAAGCAGAATAAATAGATAGGTAACACACAAAACTCAAATCACTATTGAAGGAACTATTAGAAGATTTTCTCATAATAATTTCATTAAACACCATCATCCCTGAAACTTATATTGGTTCCTGAGTTCATCCTCTTCTCTGAATTTCCTTTCTACCCTCTGCCATCACTTTTTTTTCCAAAGAACACGCTTAGGCTAAATTGAAAAGGTTGCCTCTTGAGCACAAGTACTCTAAGATACATCTCGTAGAAGAGGAACTGGGGCCTAACCATGTATCCCAACCTTAAAGTAAACCCCTAGAATCTAAGTCACTTTAGCAAGTAATGGAAAAAACTTCAGCTGTTTCTTATCTGATGCACCATTTCAAATCAAATGAAAAAGAAATATCTATTACTACTGAAACTATAAAAGAACATGCTTACATTACTGAGGATCAATTTGTTAGCAAGTACAAGCCGTTACTACCATAAAAAAGATTCAGATTTACAGTTTGAAAGTCCCTATAAAAATCTATGTCCTTCATCGTCATTATTCTCATATTAGGTTATAAAGTCTCATAACTAAGTTAAGTGAAAAAATAGAGTTAGATATTCTCCTAAGGAGAAGAGTGAAAGCAGGAGTGCCAGCTTTTTGTGCCTCACGAAAATATGCAGGTGGAACTCATGCCTGAAGCACAAAAGCCTTGTTCATGCACCAGTAAATTACTATCTATGGAATCTAAATGATTAAATTATCTGTACAAGGGCAATTGACAAAGAAAAAGTACTACCTGTTTTACCATCACTGATAAAGTCAGATTTTCCTTTCCGCAGGACTGTAACACTGCCAATCCTGATCATATGGATATTTTACCTATCACACCTCTAATAGAAGTAAAAAATACAATGAGATGAACATTGACAGCTATAAACTGGCCAACCAAAACACAGTTATATGTACATCCTCACAAATTGGGTCCAAACTAGAGGAAAATACTATAGTGGTTGCGAGCCTCTTAACCATGTTCCTCGGTGCACTGTTTGAAATTCGGTGGATAATGGGCCTGCCCCTTTATCCTCCTCCACTTAAATACCAGACTAGTATTTGTGGTAGGGTTCAAACCCGTGACTTGCGCTTAACCAACATATCACGTGTGTGCTCTTACCACTAGACAGAAAACACGGTGCCAGATAGCTTTAACTTTTGAGACTCCATCACAGTTTTTTTATTAACCGTACTATAGTCCTTGACATTACAAAGTTAGAAAACAACTCGCTGAGAAATATCAAAGACTTTTGGGATAATGATATTCCGGGACCGACTTGTGTGTAACTAGACTAATCCACTGAACAGCCAGCTAAAATCCACAGAACAATTTCTTTTTAAACCTGCCATCTGACAGAAACAGATGGGCTCATCCTAAATGTCGTAGTTGGTATTTGAACCTGGGATCTTTGAGTTGTTACTCCTATTTCTGAACCACTCAGCCATACCCTTGTGAACAAAACTCAGAGTTATATGACATATATTTCTGAATTACATACACCAACTTGAAACAAAGTTACTAAGAGGTGCATAATTCATTTCTTCCTCAAGGAGGGGAAAATCTGTGTAGGACCTATTAAACATATAATGTTATCTTTTGGCACTCTAAAGGAGTTGAAGTTTTGTAAGGTATAATGTAGGTCTTGACATATTAAGTTTTCAATGCATCACCATGGTTTTGAAGAAAAAGAAAAAATTGGCAGACTGTTCTTTAGGATCACATAACTTTGGACATCTATCAATCATTGTCAATTTAAAAGGACAAACAACAGGCAAAGATGAGATATGGATTAAACGACTCACCCTTTTGCAAGAGACAACAACTGATCGGTTCCGTTTTGGTCATTTACCTCAGAGTTTAGTACTTTCTGAACAAGCCGTTTATACTCATTTACATTTGGAGTCAGGACTGCTAAGGGATAGCCACTAACCAGATCAAGAGAATTAGTCACGAGAAAAAGCCCATCCTGATAAAACAAAGAAGACCACCAATGGCATATCAAGAATAAACGCCATATCGAATAGTAGATAATTGGCTTGCAATATAATAATGCCATCACATACCCCATCTATAACCATTGGGACATTGTACTCTCTTGCATGCTTCATGATATTACTTACACAGTCCTGGAAGAATAAACATGCGATCAAAATCCAATTGTACCAAAAGAACCCACAAAAAAGTGAAAGCCTAAAAAGAGGAGAAAGAGAAATTTTCTGCACATAAATTTCCAGATAATGCAAGATAATTGTGAAATGATACTTCCTGGTAGCATTAATGGTATCATGCTTAGGTGGCCCAATTTTTCTGGGCAGCATAAAAGCTTAAAAGTGGTATGTTTACTCTTAAAACTGAATCGAGTATGTTCGGGAAAAATGAGATGGATTTAGATCACAAGCATGTCCTGTCCACAACCAAACAAATTCTGAGGCTTTATATAGTTGCTCCACTCTCATGTTCAATGCCAATCATCCTTCTTTCTGGACATATTACATAAAACTGATATATCTTGTACGTTTCCAAGTTTCCAACTTTTCAGGATCATGCACTCTATCCTTTACATCCCTGACCCACAAAGTTACACAAACTTTGAATACTTACTGTGCAGTAATATTTCTTCAATGCAAACAAATAATTGAAACAAGCCAGATCGATCTTTTACAGAAGACATGCATTTGCTTTTTCAAGGAATAGTTATCCATATCAGCTAAAAGAAAAGGCTCGGAATTAAGCAAATGTGACAAATGACACCAAGAAGTCAATTTTTCCTCATGCACAGAAGACCAGAATCTCCTACGATGAAAGTATCACCAAATATTTGCCTTTAGCTAGACAAACAAAAAGATGGCACATTACAATGATGAACTTTACTAGTTTTTGTATACGTGGAAAAATAAAGTTAGTGAGCCTTATATGCAGCAGAAACGACAGAGATGTGACGGTAGCCTAGAAACCCGTGTTTTAGCCGTTTTTTGCACTGCACTCTAATTACTGCATTTTACTTGTGTTTGAGTTTAAATGATAGTGATTTGCACTTATTATGTGTTTTACGCCTTGCAGAAATTGATTCCAACTTAAAAAGTTAATTTAGAGTTGAATCGAACAAATTGGAGCTTTGAAATCGGAGTAAAAACCCAAGGAATTAAATCGGGATCGCGTTCGGGGGTCGATGACCAGGTCTGGATAACAAAAATTGAGAAAAAGGAACACTCTGAGAAAAAAGCACTACCGCGCCGCATGGGGAAAAGCCTGTCAGAATCTGCTCTCTAAAGATGGCCACTAATGCGGTGCATCATGCATGGCACGCCACGCCTGTGTATTTTTCATAGAGTAATTTCCCAATTAGGCTGGAAAAGGATAGTTCCGTACGGAACCGCTTCTACATGGTATAAATACATTAAAAATACGATTTTGAGAGGACTTTTTGACCTACGAAAGATTTGGAAAGCAACTAAGGCAAGAAGACACAAGAATTCATCAAGATTTCAACCAAGAATCGGTGCAGTAAGGGAGTTTGTATCGAATCATTAGTATTAATGCTTTCTATGTTTTGTATCGAATCATTAGCATTGATGCTTTCTATGTCTTTCAACTTCATTGAGATGAATTTTTCCATTGCTATGGAGTAATTTCCCTTAGGGTGTTGACAGATATGGTGTATTGATAATTTTATTAGGGATTCGATTCTTGACAATTGCTTGAATTAATTGATAGAGTTTTAAATCGTATTGTTAAGTTGTTTATTATTTTGCTTAATCGAAAGAGGAGCTTTATATTGAATTTCTTAACATCTTATGCTCTAGTTTAAATTCATGATTCAACTAGGTAATCGGAAGACCCTCTTGAATTATTAATCGAACTAGAAAATAGGAAAATATTCGTGAGAAGTTAACCTTTAGATTAAAACCATCATTATATTGGTTGCAATTGTTCACTGTGCTTCAATTGGATTATTTACTGAAATTAACATTTAATCGAAAAAGGAACCTTAACTTCAAGTGTAATCTAATTATCTAGTGAATCCGTGAGAATCAACAGTATTATGAGTGAACTACTTAAAACTACTCACCCGATAGGAATAGGGGCTTGTTTCCACAACTGAAAGAGAATCTGAAGCAGGATCGGAAACAGAATAAGATTGAGGAGCGGGGTAAAACCATTCTCAGAAGGAGCAGGTTTAGCGGTCAGTGATCGTGTTTGGTAGCTCTTCGGTGTATCGACATCCCGGTTTTCCACTCGATAGATCCCGTAAATATGTTGCTAATTCGTGGGTGCCTATTCTTCGATCCAAACTGGTGATTCACCGCATTCCCTTCTCTAGTCAGGAATGGAGTCAGGGATGCCCAACTCAAGATAAGTCCTAAGGTTCTGTTAAAGTATCCTTAATAGCATCTCTTTCTCTAGAATCCTGGCTTGTAGATCTTTGGCAAATCAACAGGGGTTCTTTCGTAATTAGGTTGTTCTCCGAACCTTGTTTGTTACTGAGCTGGGTAACTCAAACCCTATCCCCTTCCTTTCTTAATAGTAGATAGATGTAGAGCTGGAGACTCCCTCGATAGGGCATCTCAATCTGGCTCTCAATCTATCGTGTAAGGAACGAAGACCATAGGCATAGGGTAATAGCTCCTTACTTCTTTACTTTATTCGCCGGGGCGCTCAGCTAGAAGTACTCGCACCGTCCCGAGCTTCCGTCGTCGGCCTTGGCATTAAATCACTATCTATGCAAGTATTTTCAGCCTGGACTGACGAATCTTTTGCTTCTCGGGTGGTGTCAAACAGTGGTGCTTGCGTTGGGAGAGATGCCCGCCCGTAGGGCCCGGCCTGCTTCCCGCCCGAAAGAACCGCTCACTAGCTAGCCGGACTAGTGGGGCCCGCATCCAACCAAGTCTTTGACCAGGGAACGGGAGAATTCCCACTACCGCTGGTAGGCCAGCCGGGCCGTGAGCGCGGTGGGAACGGGCTTCCCAAGAAGCCGGCCCGAGAATTGAATCCCGAGTCAATTGCACTTGTCTAGTCAATTACCCTTATTTCTCTCACTGATATTTCTTTGTTGTTGAACTATTGTCTTCCATGATCAATTGATAATTGCTTAAATTTAGTAGTTAATTGTAATTGAAAATTATTCCAATCAAGTGTTAATTTTTCTGGATAGCAATTAACTAAAAATTATTCGAATACTGTTTAAATCCAATCCCTGTGGAGACGATAACTAAACTATACTATCTTTGACTAGCAAGCAATAATTCTGTGTTTGTGTTTTGCACTCGTCAAGATGCAAGAGGGAGATAAGGATTAAGCAGATTTGAGATCATGATGTTTGGGTCAGCATTTTACAGCAAATAAGCATTTAATCACATCTAAACCCTCCCAAAATTAGGGGAAGTAGAAGTGATCTTTTTGCATTAGTGATTAAAACAAAGCACTTGTTGCAACTGAATACTAGGAACAGACAAACATCAGGTGTAAGGATGGAAGGGCTTGAGTAAAAAGAGCACACCAGGAGAAACGGATCCCTTCCAAGGCCTGGACCAACAACAAGACAATCAAACCTCTCCATCCACTTCTCAACCTCAGCAATCACTTTAGCTGCTATCGAACTTTTCTCCTCGTCCCTGGAAGAACCATTTGGTCAAAGTCAGCACCCTCAAAATTAAATTTATGATGCTTCAATAACGGAAACCAAAGAAACACGCTAAGAATGTGCACTTAAAAGTTAAGTTGAATTTCATAACAAAGACTCACCTAATACTGTAGGACTCTTCTAGAATAGGGTGCACAATTAACTCAGGACTATAGCTTTTTATAACAGGAGCAGCATCTTTGGTACAGAATACATGGGATAAATCTGCACCCTGAGAAAACAGGCCAATACCCATGCCAAAAAAGGTCTCAGCTATAATTGCATAATTAAATTGTAGTAAAATTAAATAATTCAGTACTGAAAAGGATGGTTTAATTTCCCTAGGAGGGTGTGGGAGAGCGGGGAGGAGGAAAGAGAAACTGACAAAAGTAAAGAAGAGAGGTTATAGAACTAACAATCTTTAAGGCTGAAATTGCAGAGAAGTATGGTGCACCAGTGTATTCTCGACAGCCACCAATTACAGCTATCTTCCCTGATTGAGAAATAGAGCTCAGAAATTAACAACAAGAAGTACCATAAAGGGAACATCATCATATGCAGAAATGCAAAAATTTTGTCAAGCTCAATGGTCAAGTCATTACTTCTTTTCTATTAGAAATGTCACACATAAACCAGAAAAACATAAGCAACGCAGTTCACCTCTGATGGGCAATCCATTAGTCATATGATTTTCTGTTAAATCTTATCTTTTCTGGATTTTCCAAACGTCAAAATTCATAAAATTATGAAGGTATACTACTAAAAAGTTCACACCCTTCTTGATCTCTAAATATAAGGG
>MCJB01052924.1:36833-48870 GCA_002018475.1 Nicotiana obtusifolia
GGGGGGGGAGTGTTGGGTTGTGTGAAAATTGTATATCTTGATAAACAAAGATCAGTTAAAATGACAATCATCAATGAAATTTGCCTGATAAAATAGATAGATATTTATGTGACAAAACTTATGCTATAAATATTTATATTATTATAAAAGTATGAATAAAACGTTGGTTTACAAAAATAACCTTTTAATATTAAGCATAATAACTCACAATAAAAGGACATGACCGGAATTCTAGACATTAGCCTTGTAATCCTATTAGTTTTAGCACATAATAGTACACATTAGGAATGCTACATGATTACCTTTAGGAATCCTATTAGTATAATTATTTGTCCAAATTCATATAGAAATAGGACAGTCTATATTATTATAAAAGCGCAAATACAATATTGATAGACCAAAATAGCCCTAAATATTGAACAAAAGAACTCATAGGGAAAAGACATAACTGTATTAACTTTTTTTTTTTGGACTACAATAAATTCTATTTTAATTTTTTTAATATTTAAGATTTTAAAATTAATAAAATCTTTTCTATTGAATTCTTATTAAAGATATATAGGAAGGTTAACTAAAATTAATTTCATAAGAATCCTCCATATTGGTAATACATTACCACTCTATAATATCCAATACCAAGAAAAAATAGAAGTAATGTTAAAAAATAAAAGTAAAGTTGAAATTGAGAAAAAATCCCCACGATAATATATTATTATATTATATTTGAAATGCTTTCCTACTCAAATAATATCTTTTTATTATTAATTTTTCGTGTAATATTGAAAAATATACCCAATTATTTAAGAAAATTTTTAAGAATATAAATGTGTGAGAAAGAGAGAGAAGAGGTTGGGTAAGAGTCAATACCACTAATGAATTTGCAACATAAAGATCAAAAAGTGGAATGTCATGTCGATCTTTTTACTCTTTGAAAATAAAATTTATAGTGGATAAAATTATAATCACGGTTAAGTATTCAAACATGAAATGAACTAATATTAAGAAATTGAATCAATAGAAAATAAATTAATTTTTATGTTAAACCCAAATAATCAAATCTTTCAATTAAAGCAAGAGAATCCAATTAAATTATTTTTTAAATTCATCAAAGTAAAAAACAATATTCCTATGTCATGCATTACTTTCAAATGTCAGATCAAGAGGCATGATATTGTTAGCAATAAGAACAAGTGGTGTACCATCAACGATTTTATTATGAGATCATACAACTCACTTTAGATTTGATATACGTCTTCAAATAACTGAAATAACCATCAGAAATATATCAAAGCAGCGCAATAGTGCTAAATTTATAAGGAAAGCAAAAGTGATAATATGGGATGAAGCGCTTTTGGCTAAGCGTCTAACAATCGAAACAATTGCCCAGAGTTTTAGAGATATATTGGATATCAGTGAATCGTTTGGTGGAAAAGTAATAGTTTGGGAAGTAATTTTTGTCAAGTACTATCAATAGTTCTAAAATTGACGAATGCAGAAACTGTAAAAGCTAGCTTGCCAAAATTATACATATGACCTCAAATGAAAGATATTTAAATGACAAGAAATATAAAAGTAAAAATAGATCCAACATTCAGCGATTTCTTGCTTCGTGTCGGAAATGAAGAAAGGCATCTAATAAAAGATGATTTAGTTTTTCTAGAACACTTGGTTATCAACCCCAATGATAATAATAATGCATTTAATAAGAAAAATATTTTTATTATCAGATTAAAACGCAATTTGTGCAAATTACATGATAGAAATTAAAAAGCTATCTTAGCTAGCAAAAATGAATATGTTGATCAACTAAATAAAAGGTTGATACTTTAATACCAAATGGCCTTCTACCGTACATGTTTGTTGTCAAGTTCATTATTTCTTACGTATGTTAGTGTCACCATATATATAATAGACTAAGTTAAAATTGATCTCCCATTGCATATAAGTTGATTTTGAAGAAAAATATGTCTGTCATGCTACTGAAAACTTAGATCCGATCCGCTGAATAGCTTATGTAATAGTACATATATGGTATATAGAAGTTTGACAATAATATCATACATGCAGAACTTATGATACTGGTCAATGTGCTTCTAAGTATGTTTTTATCCCCGAATTCAACTTTCGTCTTCCGAAACTAAAGAATATCCTTTTAAATTTGTGTGAAAATAATTTTCAATATGTTTATGTTTTGTAGTTATAACAAATGATGCACAAGGAAAAACATCCTAAATATTGAACTATATTTACAACAATATATATTCTTACACGAATAACTATATGCTGCACTTTTAAGAGAGATATCAATACCGACAACAAAAGTTCTGGTTATGGCAAAGTAACCAAAGAATTAGACGGAAAAATTCACAAAAAAACATCGTCTATAAAGAAGTGTTCGATAAGATACCATCACATTAGATACCTTTAAATTACAATACATAATTATCTACTTAACATGACTAAAATTGAATTTTTGTATAAGTTCTGATGATGTCCTTTCATTTTGAATTCACGTATTATGCTAATGTAACAATATTTTTCGGCATTTAGATTATTGTTGTATTATTATATATAAAATTTCTCTCATTAATTAAATTTTATTGTTCCTTCATATAAATAAATATTTAAACCATCATGTGTCACTATTAACGTGCAACGCACATTTATAGATACTAGTTTATGAAAAAGCTCAATAAAGTTTCCGTCATTAAAAAAAACTGTTATAATACTAGTTGAGACCAAAATAAGATATTTGACATTGGATGAAATTCATCATATAGCATAAATAAAGAACACACAAACTAATTGAGACTTGAGACTAGAATCTATAAAGGACTTGATTAATTGTAATATTCAGCATAAAAAACTTTCAGCAAAGTTCAATAGCATCAAAATACTTGAGAGAAATAGAAACTCAAATTTCTAGATACAGAATCTCATGCAACTTCTTCCCCTTTTTATGTCCTGATTAGAATGGTTACTCCCCTAAGGACCCCAACTAATATAATCACTTAATATGATAAGAACTACGTTTGAATAGATCCGCATTCCCCACAAATGTCCATCAAATCCCAACACAAATATAATTAAGATATTGATGGATTGCACATCAAACTGTAACATGGAAGCTAACCATTCAATTGTTGCTCATCAGAACACAGAGCAAACAACGGAAAAGCAAATGAAAGCACAAAGCCCATAAGTCAGCGATTTCTCATCCGGCAACCACCTAACAAATAGGTCTAGAGATTTCATGATACCATGCCCATTCTGTAGTGTTCAACTGAAACTTAAGCAATGTTCAACTGATAGTTAAGCAAGATTGCATGATACCATGTCCATTCTGTAATTTATTTATTTTTCACATATATTACATTCTTAGTCCTAGCAGTATTTTAGTGACGTGACTCTCAGGAGGCTGATGTTGAAGTGAGGCTGGATACACAAGCCATCCCTAAGGGAGGAAGTTCCAAGTATCTTGGATCTCTTTTTTCTTTTTTTTGGATAAGGTAAAATTTTTTACTAATATGGTACCAAGAAGGTACACATAAGTACAATCAAACTACACGGTCCCTATAATAGAATCAAGTTACATAATTTCCAAGTGAATCTAAGAAATCTAAAAACTGCTCCATGTTTTCTAGCAACCTCCTCTCACACCAAAAACACAGTTATGCAGGCATAGGTTTTTGAATATGATTCTTTTTATTCTCAAAACAAGCACTATTTCTCTCACTCCTAATAGTCCAAAAAATACATGAAGGGATGGTCCTCCAAAACTGCTTCTGGATCTTTGTTGTCCTCTGTCCATTCAAACTTTCCAGTAGGTTCCTAACATCTGAAGGCATGACCCAAACTACACTACACAGATTTAGGAATAGCTGCCATCATTGGTTTGCAACTTTACAATGGATAAAAAGGTGATTCGCTACTTCCAGTTCCTCTTCACAACGATAACATCTATTTCCTAAGATGAAACCTCTTCCTTGTGTTAGGCATGGATGACAACCCATCCAAACTGCCTTGACAGGTGCTTTGGTCTTCCAAAGCATTTTCCATGGACAATGTGCCTCGAAGTACTTAGATTGTTTCTGCAAAAGTGCTATAACAGCTTTTGATAGAATATTTCATATCATTACTTGCCGTCCAGATTTTAACATCCTCTCTATTCTCCTCTACCACTATTGTACCCAATAGTTGTATTAGTTGTTCAACCTCTTCCACCTCCCAATCATTAAAATCTCTCCTAAAATTCAATTGCCACCCATTAGAGGAATGAAATTCGGAAACACAACCTTCTCTACTAAAAGAGCAATTGTACAAAGTTGGGAATCTATTTTTAATACTTATTTCCCCCAACCAAACTTTGGACCAAAACTTTATTTTGGCACCATTGCCCAGCTTCAATTTAGTGTGCTGCTTAACCTCATGCCACAGTTACTTATATTACCCCAAATACTACCTCTCAGTGTTGTCAAAGGCGAAAAGCTCTAAAAAGTGATCTAGGTCAATTGGTGCTTTAAGCGCAAAGCACAATTTAAGTGTGGGCTTTAGTTAAAAAAGGCGCAATGCAAGAAAAAAATAAAAAAATATATGAAATTCAAGAGAAAAGTAACAAATTCATTCATACTGTTTTCCTTAACAACTATACACTTATTTGCCGATTATATTTGTAGTCTAGCATTGCTCCATTCAAGATAGAATTCATGGGCAATAAGGGGCACGTCTTGGTGCCTTGCCTACACTGAAGCCAAGCTTAAGTGAGGCGAAGCGCCCTCCCTGAGCTTTAGAGCTTAAGCGCGTCTTAAATGAACCTTTGACAATATTGCTACCTCATGAAACATTATGAGCCAAAGGAGGGCTCCATGTATCCTTTCTCACATATTTTGCATTTATCAGATTCTTCCAGGTTTTCTCATTCCCATCATTATATTTCCATAGCCATTTGAATAAGAAGCTCTTATTGTGTAATCTGAAATTTCTAACCCCCATACCTTCTGCCAATTTACTAGATGTAATTTTCTCTTATCTGCACTGCCCTCCCATAGAAAATTACTCCTTATAGTATTTAGTTTTTTCTCAACATAAACAGGAAACTGAAACATTGACATAAGATGGGTTGGAATTCCATTCAGAACACTGCTTACTAACGTGAGGCTACCTCCCAATGACAAATACTGTTTTCTTCATGAAGTTAGCTTGCTAGTACATCTATCCAATACACACTGCCAGATCCTTTTCTCATTCTTCTTTGCACCCAAAGGGAGCCCCAAGTAGGTTGAAGGTAACTTCTCTACCTTACAACCCAAGACGTCAGCCAAATCCTCTATACAATGATCTGCATTAATACTAAACAAGCTACTCCTTGCCAGATTCACCCTTAAACCTATCACTGCTTCAAAAATTAAAAGGATCCTTAGGAGGTATAGAAATTGTTTTCTATCTGCTTCACAAATTATCAATGTGTCATCTGCATATGAAATGTGCGAAAAGCCACAATTTACACCACCCCTTCTTCTCACTTGCAACCCCCTAATCCAACCCAAATGTTCAGGTTTCTTTAACATTCTACTGAATATCTCCATAACTATCACAAACAAATATGGGGATAAAGGATCCCCTCACTTAGCCCTCTAGAAGATTTTAAAAAACCTTGAGGACTACCATTTATGAGGACCGAAATCTCACAGTGGATATGCAATATTCAATACATTTCAGTCATTTTTCACCAAAACTCATTTGCCTCATGGTGTCTAATAGGCATGCCCAATTTACATGATCATAGGCCTTTCCAAGGTCCAATTTGCAAATTACCCCTTGCCTTCTATTCCTTACCAAGTATTCCACACATTCATTAGCCACCATAGAAGCATCAACTATTTGTCTCCCTCCTATAAAAGCATTCTGATTATCAGAAATTAGCCCTCTTGATAGCCCTCCTATCAATAACTTGAGTCTGTCTGCCAGCAACTTAGCAATAATCTTATAGACACTCCCCAAAAGACTGATTGGCCTAAAATCTTTTATTTACACTGCTTCTTTCTTTTTAGGAACTAAAGCTATGAAAATAGTATTGAAGCTTTTAGTAATGCATCCATCTTCAAAAAATAGATTCACAGTATCTCACACATCATCTTTGGAAAAAATGGAGATTAAATCCTTGTGGGCCTGGTGTCTTATCTCCCTTAAAAGTTTTATCTCATTCTCCAGTTCTTCCCGAGTGACAGGTCTTTGTATCCATTCTTTCTCTTCCTCTGTTAGTTTAACTAAATCCTCATCATACCATTTTGGTCTCCATGTTTTAGCTTCATTGAACAAACTTTTAT
The DNA here is from genome assembly GCA_002018475.1 of Nicotiana obtusifolia. Classification (NCBI taxonomy): domain Eukaryota; kingdom Viridiplantae; phylum Streptophyta; class Magnoliopsida; order Solanales; family Solanaceae; genus Nicotiana; species Nicotiana obtusifolia. The sequence continues at coordinate 43,160 of MCJB01052924.1, forward strand.
AAAAATCCAATATATGTTCTTTGATCAATCTTTCATCTTCATTTCATTTCCCTTCGATAACTATCTTATCAGTACAGTTATATCTTCTATGAGCATTTGCCTGCTTATGAAAGAATTTTGCATTTCTGTCTCCATGTTGGATCCATATGCATCTTGACTTCTGCCTTCATGAGAATTCCTAAGACTTGACAATATCTTCTAACTCTTTACTGATAGCAAACCTTTAATTCTCCCTTTGATCATAATTATGAACCAATTGTCCTTCCTAATCCAAAGCTTCAAGATCTTTATTCTATTCTTTCAAATCGTCTTTCAGCAACTTCAGCTTTTTTGCCAATATTTCATCAGCTCTGCCTTGAATATTGTATGAATTCCACCATTATCCACCAAATCACTGAAGTCCTTGTGCTCCAACCATGTGTCTTCAAATTTAAAATAGCCATTCCTCTTGCTCCAATCACCACACTCCAACAAAATAGGACAATGGTCTGAGGCCACCCTTGGCAGTACTCTTAGTTTTATTAGTTTAAATTGCTCATCCCAACTTTCTGAGGACAAGAACCTGTCTATTCTGGAAGCACTTTGATTATTTTTCCCCTTTGAACCATGTAAAAGTACCTCCATGAAGTGGTGAATCCATCAAACATAACTCACTAATGATTATGGAGAAATCCCTCATAACTCTAGAGCATTACCCTTCTTCTCATCCTCAAATCTAATAACATTAAAATCCCCACCAATTACCCAAGGCTGTGAGTTCAAACCATAAACTGCAGCCAACTCCTTCCATAATTCCGTATTCTCAATTTCCTGTCACATGGTGCATAAATCCCAGTAAATGTGCATTGAGAGGCAAAATTTATCTCCTCCAAAAATATTGTTACTGAGTGTTGTCCCACATATTTGTCCCTACAACTCCACCTCCTTTTATCCTAATACACCACTATTCCTCCACTATTGCCTTGAGCTTCCAATTCCACTCATTCACTCCAGCTAGACCCCCCCAATTTTCATAATGTCTTTCTGACTCAGTCCTTCTATTTTTGTTTCAGACAAACAAATAACGTTTGCATTCCATCTAACTTAAAAGCAAATCTATCAGCTTTCTTTTCCCACTGTCATTCATGCCCCTGACATTCCAGCAAATAAATCTCAGCTTCATTAAGAAATAAAAGAGCCCTCCTATCCTTACCTTTGCCACCAAGGTCCCCACGAGAACTGAATTCCCCTTTAAATTTAACCCCAAACTCCGATAATTTCTTTTCCCTCTCACACTTCTTACCAGGAGAAATAGTTCTGTTCACAGAAGAAGAAGCAAATTTTTTTGGCCTTCCATGGTCAATTCGTAGCAGTAACTCTAACAATCTTTATTCTGTTTCTGTTGATTTCACTCCCAGTTGTTTACTGATTTTCACCATATGTCGTTTAACCTAATTCGAAACTTCCATCTAATTTAATTTCTCGTGCATGTTTAAAATTACCCCTTCATACCAAGGAAACATTAGTATCTCTTGGGTTATCTCTATATCTTGGGTCTATAATCCAAGGTAACAGGGAGATTGATGATAATGTCACACATCGTATTGGAGCAGGGTGGATGGAATGGAGGCTCGCATTCGGCGTCTTGAGCGATAAAAATATGCCACCAAGACTTAAAGGTAAATTCTACCGAGTGGTGGTTAGACCGACTATGTTATATGGGGCTGAGTATTGGCCAGTCAAGACCTCTCATGTGTAGAAGATCAAAATAGCGAAATTGAGGATGCTAAGATGGATGTGTGGGTATACTAAGAAAGATAGGACTAAGAATGAAAATATTCGGGACAAAGTGGGAGTGGCTTGTATGGTGGACAAGATGCGGGAAGCTAAGATGGTTTTGGGCATGTGAAGAGGAGATGCACATATGCCTCCTGAGTAGGTGTGAGAGGTTGGCCGGTCCAAGGAGAGGTAGAAGTAAGCTGAAAAAGTATTTGAGAGAGGTGATCAGGCAGGATATGACACATTTTCAGCTTACCGAAGACATGACCATTGATAAGAGGGTGTGGAGGTCAAGGATTAGGGTAGTAGGTTAGTAAATAGTCGAGCATATTCCTTTTTCAAACCTGTACTTCTTTTCCATATATGTAGTAGTAATGTAATCCTCGTATTCCTTATTCTTAGATCTTTATTATTACCAGATGTTTATTTTGCTTCGATTATATTATTTTTCTGACTGTTGTTATTGCTTCTCTTTCTGTAGTTCTTTCTCATAATTGCCGTGATTTTACTTTCATTGAACCAAGAGTCTTCTGGAAAATAGCCTCTCCACCTTCACAAGGTAGAAGTAAGGTCTATACACTAGGCATGTTGTTGTCGCAGTCCTAGTAGGTTTTTAGTAGGAAAACTGAGTGGCGACACTAAATGATCTAATGCCTCACAAAATGAATAGATAATTACATGACAGTTCCAAAAAGGGAAAAAATGGAAAAAAATGTCTTCAACACCCTACTGCACTGGAAGAGACACTAAATGGTCATCTAGAACAAAGCCCAGCGTAGTTACACACTCAATTTAACATGGTCGGAGCAGGAAAAGGTTATGAATTCAGGGTTCCTCCCACCAATCATAAATAGATATCCACGATTTCTGCCAACAAAAAAGAATACGGCCCGCAAATAAGGGTGCATGTAAAGACCCAATAAAATAAATAAAACTGTTTATTATTTAATGATTCAAACTTATAGATGGGGGGTAACGCATTTCAATGCAAGTAAATTGGAATCAGAAAGAATTTTCACCAGCTTGGCCTTTATGCTTAGTTGATTCAAGACCTGGAATTATTGATCTCAAGATGCTGACAGCATCAGCCTCCAAGCTTGGTCCGCTACTCATTACAGATTGCATTCTAATACTCTGAAAACTAAAGTTCTTTTTCTCAGCAGAACCTCCCAAACACTTTATCAAGAACAGCTGCCTTCTGATGACAGCCGCAGAGTAAGCCAGCTTTAAATTATCTGCCAATGGAAGTTCAATTAATATCAGACCATCTAGAGGTAATATTCATTTATTTAATATACAATCCAAAAATTTATCATCTTTGAGGTATTAAACCCCAAGATGAGATTATAGAAGTAATATTCTTGCATTTATTGCTATCTCCACCTCTCTAGTCTCTGCCTTTCTCCATTCAAAAACCAGGCTTTCTGTTTGCATTAGGATTTGAACCCGTGATGTGAGCCTAACACACATCTACATAAGCTCCCACAGGCACAGCTTCTTCGTCAAAACAATTACTTTATTTACTGATTTGAATGAAACTTGATTTCTAAGTTCTTATCCAAAATTGACGAAATAAAATGAAAAAGATTCCAATTTCATGCCTCAATCCAAACTAGTTGGTGTCACTTGTCAGCTATATGAATTTTCTATATCCATTCTGCTCTATTCGGGTCCATCTCATTCCAATTCCAGAATATTCTATCTATTAATGGAAAATACCCAGAAAATTTGAATTACTTATGCATTCGAAAAATTAAAACTTGCGCTTTCGAATTGCTGCATGAACAATCTGTGAAAACGGCAATGGATATTTTGAAATTGATTACTCTAGTTGAAATACTGAGAATTGATTGTAAATATGAAATGGGTTACGTACTTACCTCTGATCAAAAGTTGTAAGCTCTTTTCTAGCTTCAGCAGAAATGTTCTCTTGGAAACTTTGATGGTTTTGGTTTTATTGGTATATCTCATTCAGCCCCTGATAAGATATAAAACTTCTAATTATATCCCTCTAAAATTCTTACTAAGAGGGGTTGCCCCCTTTATCTTTTTCATTTGTGAAGAGTCAGTAGATGGAGTGATGGACTGATGGAGTGGGTTTTCTGTTTTTCTTTCCCCTCCTATTCTCAAGCACTAACTTCCTTGTTATAGTGCAGTGAGATTTAAGTATTCAAAAATCATTTTAATAATTGGTCAACTAATTTGTGTCTCGATTTTTTAAGTTTTACATACATAGTTAGAGATCTTCTCAGGAAGAGGGACAGCGCAATCTCTACTTCGTATAATTAAAATAAATACTATAAAAGTATGCAAAATAGATAGGAGTACACCCTAAGCTACAAAAAATTAAATAATAAAATAATACAAATGAAGTAGGAGAAATCGTTGATTAGACATACAAAAATTGGTCTAAATATTATTTTTTTTCATTTTCACTCAATTTTCATTCTAAAATAAATAAGTACCAATAGAAAGAGACTTAGGCTTTATTTGTTTTTTTTAAGATTAAGACGTCTGAATCTGAATATATATTTGAATATCAAGATGTATATTAAGATTAAGACATTTAAATCTGAATATTAAGATGTGTATTAAGATATGAATACTAAATGATTAAGACTGTTTGATTTTTAATATCTGAATTTATAGAATTTATCTTTAATTGAAAATTAATAAACATAAAATACAAATTAAATACTAATTAATCTAATATCCTATCAATAAATATATAACTTTTTTAAGAATATAGTAGTTGCTGGTGGTGAGGGCTAACGGTGGTGCTTGTAAATGACGACTAGAGATGGTGGTTGGTGGTAGGTTTGGTAGATGGTGGTGGTTCAGGGTAATAGCTAGCGGTGACTAGTAATGGTGGCAATTATGATTGACGAAGGTGGTGGTGTGTGATGACTCACTTTATTGTCCCGAATTCATTTCATTATTTATATTATGTGAAATTAAGTCGAGTAAAATGTACTCGAAGTGAATTGAAAAGAAATGAGACACATGGTCTCATTTATGAAAGTCTAAGTCACAAAAGTCAACCGTGGATTGACTTATGAGTTAGAGGGTTCGGAATACAATTCCGACGACTCGACTAGCTTCGGGAGAGAATATATGACTTAGACGAGTGACCGGAACATATTTGATAGACCTCGAATAACACTAAATTTGAATCGAGGAAGTTCGAGTTTCCGGTCGATAGGTCGAATTTTGATCCGGAAGTCGGAATGAAATTCCGAAAGTTGCTGTAGGTTCCTTATGTGATTTTGGACTTGCGTGCAAATTTTCAGACCGTTCGGACATCGTTTGGTCGGGTTCGGATCGAAGGATCGAATTGAGGATCCTTGAAGTTCATAGAATTGGTTTCAATACAAATTTAATAAATCGATGTTCATCTTAATGTTCCAAAGATTGGAACAAGTTTGAATGAGGTTATATAACATGTGTGCATGTTCGGATAAAGTCCCGGGGGTCTCGGGTGAATTTTGACGGAACTAAATTCGCCGCTCTATAAAGCATTTACCTCAGATTTTCTGGTGTAATTGATATTAAAATTAGCAAACGACCTCCAAATTCAATTTCATTTGAAGAATTAGCCCCGTCTTGAAATTATGGAGCCGTAGCAAAAAGAATCGTCCAAATCGGACTTCGTATGAAAAAGTTAGAGTAATCTTTGTAAAAGAAAGAAAGGAAATCAGCATAAGGGTCACTAAAATGGCTATTTCAGTAACCTTTTGCTGATTTTTAACCCAATTAAATAAGACCTAGGGCTCATTTTGCCCTTCAGATATACGAAACACAACCCACGACTGAGAACAATTCCAAACACCAAAGAACCACCGAAAATCAACCCCAAACACACTTGCAACGTGGATTTCGTGGTAAATCTTGCAAGAAAGAGGGATTACTACACCTTAGAAACAAATGGGAGTTGTTAAGAAGAAGATTAAAGA
>MCJB01052925.1:5224-21479 GCA_002018475.1 Nicotiana obtusifolia
ACCTTCCGGTCGGGTGCGTCATGGCGGATCGAGATTTGCTCCAGCTCCTCGATTGTTGACTTGGTCGCGTGGGTCTCGTCCGGGACGATAAAAAATTGGGGTATCCCAAAGCTGTCTTCATCAAGCTGATCTTGCTCGCCCTCATCTGTCGAAGGCGGCTTTTGTGATTGCTATTTGGCCTTTTGTTGAGGATTAGTAGATTTTGGCGTTGTTTCTTCTATTGCGAACATCTCTCTAGCCGCGTGTTGTTCTCTGTAAACGGTGATGACCCCTTCAGCCGATGGAAATTTTAACATCTGATGCAAGGTCGAGGGTACGGCCTTAATATCATGTATCCAGGGCCTTCCAAGCAGGGCGTTATACCTCATATCGCCCTCGGTTACGCAGAACTTCGTTGCCCTGGTGGTGCCAGCGACGTTCACCATCAGTGTTATTTCTCCCTTCGTTGTCTCCGATGCCATATTAAAATCGTTGAGTACTCGGACCTCGGAAATGATTTGGTTTGTTAATCCCAGCTGTTCGACGACCCAAGACCGGACTATGTTGGCTGAACTCCTGGGGTTGATGAGTACACGCTTCACTCGAGTATCGTGTATCAACATTAATATCACCAGCGCGTCGTTGTGGGGTTGTACAAGGCCCTCGATATCTCTGTCGCTGAAGTATAAAGTTCCTTCCGTTGCATAGTCCCGAGTTCGTTTCTCTCGGGTGATAGAAATCTTTGTACGCTTCAGTATCGGTACTTGGGGCGCATCCGTACCTCCAATTATCATGTTGATCGTATGCTTCGATTCTTTTTGATCTACCGGCCTGTCCCTGTTTTCATAATGATTCCTTGCTCGATCACTGAGAAATTCCCGAAGATGTCCGTTCTCGAGCAACCGAGCTACCTCCTCCCTCAATTGTCGGCAGTCTTCCGTCCTATGCCCATGAGTGCCATGATATTTGCATACAAGGTTTGGGTCCCTCTTGGCGGGGTATGTTTGTTATGGTCTTGGCCACCTGGTGTCTTTGATGCGCCCGATTGCTGCCGAGTCGACATTAAAGTTATATTCAGACAGCATGGGTGCTTCCTGTCGATCGTTGGTTTTCTCGAAGTTGCCTTTCGGCAACGGCCTTCTGTTCCTTTGATTGATGTCGTACCTGTTTTCCTGTCTCAGGACTTTGTGTCCCTTTGACACAATCCGTCGATCTTCCGAGTATGGTCTGTGCCTATCTCGGTTCGTCCTTGGTTCTCGAAAGCTGTCCCTTCGAGGTCGATCAAAAGCCTTAACTGAATATGACGAACCTGATGCAATCCCGACCTGATCGTCCTCTATCCTGATTTTTGACTGATACCGGTTGTGGATGTCTGCCCAGGTGATGGCCGGGTATTCAATCAAACTCTACTTGAGTTGTCTGGATGCTGCAGAACTGCCGGTATTCAGCCCTTGGGTGAAAGCTTGCACTGCCCAGTCGTCTGTAACTGGTGGCAGATCCATCCACTCCATTTGGAATCGAGATACGAACTCCCTTAATGTTTCACTGTCACGCTGTCTGACTTTGAACAAGTCGGACTTCCTCGTCTCGACCTTAATGGCGCCTGCATGGGCTTTTACGAATGTATCGGCTAACATGGCGAAGGAGTCGATGGAGTTGGGTGGTAAATTATGATACCACGTCATCGCTCCCTTGGATAGAGTTTCTCCAAATTTTTTCAGGAGGACGGACTCGATTTCGTCGTCCTCGAGATCGTTCCCGTTTATGGCACAAGTATAAGCTGTCACATGCTCATTTGGATCCGAAGTTCCATTGTATTTAGGAATTTCGAGCATGCAAAACTTCTTCGGGATCGGCTTCGGAGCAGCGCTGGACGGGAAAGGCTTCTGCACGAATTTTTTGGCGTCCAAACCTTTCAATACTGGAGGTGCCCCCGGTATCTGGTCTACCCTCGAATTGTAAGTTTCGACCTTTTTATCGTTGGCTTCAATTTTTTTTCTCCTGTCTCGACCCGCTTTGTTAACTCCTCCAGCATTTTAATAATTCCGGAGTTGGTTCCAGAACCGCTTTCATCCGGTTGTGCTGCGACTGATTCGTTTTGCTCGGTTGCCGCCTGAGGAGGGACGTTTTCTGTTCTGCCGGGGTTCTGGGTGCGGCTTTGCAATTGGGCTATCGCCGCTTGCTGAGCTTGTAGCATATAAAATATCACCCTGAGACTGATTTCTGTCTCCCCGTTCTGCTGAACTCCGAAGTGGTTCTCCCCCCGGATGCTGTGTGATGAATCGGGTGCCTGGTCAGCATCGATCGCCATTTGAGAATTGGCATCGATTGGGACTTCAAGTCCGGGCATAGTGTTGTTTTCAGCTTGGTTATTAACCTCGTTGTTGATGGGGAGTGATTGTGCCATGATCAATCTGTAACCTGAAAAACAAAGAATTCTGCAAAGAGCAAGTGTAAAATTGCGTTTGAAAGAGAACCGTATCAAAAGTTTACTAATATCCTTGCCCCACGGTGGGCGCCAAACTGTTTATCGTTAAATCCGGATAACAATTGAATTTGTTTGTAGTGCTAAGGATCTGTAAATCAATTCGATACAGTATAAAATATAACGTAAATGATTAAATAACAAACAAGAGAAGATAGTCAAACCACAAGTATTGAACAGCTGATGACGAAAATATAAGGAATAGGTAAGTGTTTCTTTGAATAATGATAATAGCAAAGAATAGCAGTAAAATATATTGTTTCTTTCTGAATGAGTCGTGCTTTACAGTGGGGGGCGAATGCTCTTCTTATAGGTAAATGAAAAAGTTCTAAATAAAGTAAAAGACTGATTACAAAGAAAATTCCTTTAATTACGGGATTGAATATCCTAAGATGATGGCTTAACGTCCATAGCGGTTGCGACATTTACTCCTGGCATGATGCCATGAATCTGCAGAATATCCGGTCGTAACTAACTTCTTGTTTCGGAACTGACCTTGATCGGTCGATGTCGGTCGCTCCATCTCGATTACCTCGAACTCCCATGCTCGACCTGCTGCCCTTGGGTCGGGATGACCCGGTTCTGCACCGTGCCCGGCCCCGACTTCTCCTGAGCGGCCGACCCAATACACCTTGTGTATTCTATAGGAAGCTGCGGACGATAATGACATGAATTTAAAACTCTATAAGTTTCTGAATGTTCTTTTTTTTTAAATCAAAGAAGAGCTCGAACGTGAAAATAATTTAGAGAAATAATTTTTGTCAAGTCCATGATAGTTTAGGAGCTCTAAAATAATTCAAGTTAAAAATCTTTCTATTTCAGACTTAAACATCAAATTGCAGAACCCAAAAATATTAACTTATTTTAAAGTAAAGTGTATGAGGAATCGACAAAGATAATTTGGACTTCAAGCAATTAATTTATTGACGAAAGAGGTTTTTTGTGATTTTGAATTAAAGTAACGTATTTGTTTTGTCTCATGTATTACTTTTGTTAAGATTTATAAATTTTTCCAAATTTAATATTTGACATTCTCGCATATAATATAGATCTTTTACGTCATAGCTACATAATGAAATACATGATTTCAGTGAACAATATTTTAGAACTGTGTAAACTCAAATAAATCTAAATTTCACTATTTTTTTTCCAACGGAGATATTTCTAACATTATTAGAATGTACACATATAAAATGCAAGACTTTAAATAGTTAAAAATAATTAAGGATATCTCCAACATTTTTGGGTAGATAATTTCTGGTCAATTAGAAAAAACGAATGAGGTAAAAAGAAGGAAAAATTAATCTAAGCAAAAGAACATGGGGCAACTGTATTGGAACAAAGGAACTGCATAATCATACATTTTTTTCTCTTCATCGTTAGAACGTACACAAATAATACGCTACAATTTTGAAAAGTTAAAGAAACTTAAGGAGTTGATCAATAGTTTATGGCAAAATAAAAAGGCAGGAAGAAAGACGAATCAACTTAGAAGAAGGAAAATCTAATTTACGGTAAAGAAAAGAACAGAGTACAACTGTATTGTAACAAAAGGACTGCACAGCATTATATTTGTCTATTTTCATATGTCATAATCAGTTTTTAGTGTTCGTAACTTTAAGTACAATATTATATGATTTTATATTAAAAATCTATAAATAGTGATGATAACAGTTCATACCTTTGTTATCCGAGAAAAATTTAGACTGTTTTCGATTTCGTATGCATATTCTATTTTTTCTTGCGAGTTTCCTCTGTTCTTCCATGTCAAGATGTCGTTGAAACAGAATTTGGTAAGAAGTGGTAGAGTTTTTTGGAAAAGCAAAGCAAAATTTGGTGGGGCTTGTTGCCAACCTTCAGTGTGATGAATCTGATACACAACAAACACTATTTTCTGGTGATCTCATCTGATTCTTTCAATGATTTCTGAAGCAACCACATCACACTTGAAAACAATATTAATTTTTAAGAGAAAGTACCGACAAACCTAAAAGCATGAGAGCCCTGGATGCATATCATACAAATTAACAGCCGTTGAGATTGGCAAGTTAGTTAGAATATGCAACCTATCCAGATTTGGGCAGTTACAGATGGTTACGGATCGTGCGTAAGTTTTATTAGCGTACGTTTAGATAAAATCTGAAATTTATGGCAAATGGGATATAAATATGTGTATTCACGCTCACATGTAAGATCAGTTAGTACTTCTTAAAAATAAAATAACCTGAAACTTTTAGTTCACAAAAATAGAATATTGAATTTTGCAGGAGATTTTTTCTCCAAACATAGGTCTAACAAAGGAGCCCCTCTTAAACGTGCACATAAGCTTTCTGTATAGGGTCGGATATAATCGAGCACACAAGGAAGATCGGTCTCGAGTACAGTCCGGAGTCGGACTGCTTTGAAACGGAGCCAGCACTTCAGGAAGGAAAGTTTGAGGTCAGACATCATTGGATCGGAGCCAGAACAGTCGGAGTAAGGTGGTCAAGACCGGTTTGGGTAAAGGCATTTTATGATAAAAGTATCAGTTTCGTATAACGGAGAGGCCGGAAATCTCGTGGTACACAGATATCTCGGCGGGAATCACGGCCCCAATCATCAGAGAGGTTAAACCAGTATTTTTAGGGATAATTCGTCCTATAATTAAGTTAATTCATCCTGTAATTAAGTCTTTACCATAGGTAGGACTCTCTTCTTCCCTATAAAGGGATACTTGATTTTCATTGTACACACAACACACGTTATTAGCAATACTAATTCTCAATTTTCTGTCTATCTCTTGCCTAAATTATTTACTTTTCACTGCAAATTACTCCATCACGGAAAATTCACTCAACCTCAACGGTTTGGTTATCCTCTTATTTATTTAAGTACATCTTTACTTATTGTTACATTTTACATTGTGTCAAATAATTTCACGTATCCTTAATACCACGTATAAATTCAATTGTTACCCGTATTTTAGGGTAAACTGTTTGGCGCCTACCATGGGGCTAAGGATAATAGTGAACGTTTGATACAATTTTCTGTCACATACTATTTTACGCTTGTTCTTTGCAGAATTTTCTGTTTTTCAGATTACAATATAGTCATGTCACGCTCACATCCCATCAACAACGAGCTCGAACACCAAGGCGAAAGCAACAACGTGATGCTTGGTATTGAGGCTCCAGCCGACGCCAATTCTCAAATGGCTGTCGATGCAGGTCAGGCTTCAGGCCCGTCGAACACTGTTCGGGGAGAACACCATTCAAGAACTCTGAATAATGAAGGGGACGGGATCAGCTTCAAAATGATATTCGACATGTTACAAGCCCAACAAGCAGCCATCGCCCAGTTGCAAAGTCGCAGCCAGGTTCCAGATAAGGCCGAAGCCGGTTCTTCTCGAGGAACAATTCCTAAAAATGAACCGATCGCAGTACAACCGGATGAAAACGGGTCGGGGACAAACTCCGAAATCATAAGATGCTCGAGGAGCTGACTAAGCGAATCGAGTCGGGTGAAAAGAAGATTGAAGCTAATGATAAGAAAGTAGAAACGTATAATTCGAGGGTAGACCAGATCCCAGGAGCACCCCCGGTGTTGAAAGTCTTGGACTCGAAGAAGTTCGTACAGAAGCCTTTCCCATCGAGCGCTGGCCCGAAACCTATACCCAAAAAGTTTCGCATGCCGGAGATCCCCAAATACAACGGGACATCAGATCCGAATGAACAGTGAACGACGTACACATGCGCCATAAAAGGGAACGATCTCGAAGATGACGAAATTGAGTCCGTCCTTTTGAATAAGTTTAGGGAAACCCTGTCTAAGGGAGCGATGACGTGGTATCACAATTTACCACCAAACTCCATCGATTCCTTCGCCATGCTCGCAGATACCTTCGTCAAGGCCCATGCAGGTGCCATTAAAGTCGAAACAAGAAAATCAGATCTGTTCAAAGTCAGACAAAGAGACAACGAGATGTGAGAGAGTTTGTGTCGCGCTTTCAAATGGAGCGAATGGATTTACCACCGGTTACTGATGATTTGGCCATACAGGCCTTTACTCAGGGACTCAATGCCCGAAGCTTAACAGCTTCTCCACAGCTCAAGCAAAGTTTGATTGAATACCCGGCTGTCACTTGGGCTGACATACACAACCGGTATTAGTCAAAGATCAGGGTAGAAGATGATCAGCTCGGAGTCCCTTCTAGGTCCGCCTACCCTATCAAAACTTATGATCGGACTACAAGAGATAATTATCGAGAACCGAGGTCAAACCGAGACAGACACCGACCGTACCCAGGCGATTGAAGAGCCATCCCGGGAAGGCAAAAATCCCCGAGACAGGAGAGAAAGAACGATCCCAATCAAAGGTACCGAGGACCGTTGCCGAAAAACAACTCCGAAAGAGCCGCTAATCACCGAGAAGCGCCCCGACTGTCCGAATACAACTTTAACGTCGATTCAGCAACTCTTGTATCTGCCATCGGTCGCATTAAAGACACCAAATGGCCCCGGCCGCTGCAATCGGACCCGGCCAAAAGAGATCCCAACCTAATATGTAAATATCACGGTACACATGGGCACAGAACGGAGGATTGTCGGCAGCTGAGAGAGGAGGTAGTCCGATTGCTCGAGAACGGGCATCTTCGAGAGTTCTTAAGCAATCGGGCCAAGAACCATTACGAAAACAAAAACAGACCAACAAATCAAGAAGAGCCGCAGCACACAATCAACATGATAATCGGAGGGGTAGATGCACCCCAAGGCCCAGTGTTGAAGCGCACTAAAATATCCATCATCCGGGAAAAACGTACCCGGGATTACGCAGCAGAGGGGGCCTTATACTTCAGTGATAAAGATACCGAAGGGATTATGCAACCCCATAATGACGCGTTGGTGATATCGTTGCTGGTGAACAAAACCCGGGTGAAGCGTGTACTTATCGACCCCGGAAGCTCAGCTAATATAATCGGTCTTGGGTCATCGAACAACTGGGATTATCAAACCAGATTATCTCCGAAGTTCGGGTCCTCTACGGTTTTAACATGGCTTCAGAAACAACCAAAGGTGAGATAACACTGATGGTGAACATCGCTGGTACTGTCCGGGCAACGAGATTCTGCGTGATCGAGGGCGATATGAGATACAACGCCTTGCTCGGGAGGCCTTGGATCCACGACATCGGAGCCGTACCTTCAATATTGCATCAAATGTTGAAATTCCCATCGGCTGATGGGGTCGTCACCGTTTATGGAGAACAGCATGCTGCGAGGGAAATGTTCGCAGTGGAAGAGGCAGCGTCAAAGCCAACTGCTCTTTCCCAAAAGACCCAATAGCAATCAGAGAGGCCACCCTCAACAAACGAGGGTGAATAGGATCAACTTGACGTCGATAATTACGGGATCCCCTGATCATTTATTGCCCCCGACGAGTCCGACACAACCAAATCGACAGTCGAAGAGCTCGAACAAATTTCAATCCGCAGCGATGCACCCGATCGGAAGGCATACCTGGGCTCGGGCTTAAACTCCGAGCTCAGGGCCAAATTAATTAATTTCCTTTTAGCTAACGAAGATTCTTTTGCTTGGTCCCATCTAGACATGACAGGCATACCGCCGGAAATTGCAACTCACAAGCTAAGCGTTGACACAAAATTCCGGCCGATCAAGCAAAAGAGGAGACCTCAGTCCGAAGCCAAACAAGCCTTCATCAAAGACGAGGTAACTGAACTTTTAAATATAGGATCCATTCGGGAGGTTAAATACCCAGAATGGTTAGCTAATGTAGTCATAGTTCCTAAGAAGGGAAATAAGCTTAGAATGTGTATAGACTATAAGGATATAAACAAAGCATGCCCCAAAGACTCTTTCCCCTTGCCCAACATCGATCGCATGATCGATGCTACCGCTGGCCACGAGACTCTTAGTTTTCTCGATGCCTACTCTGGGTATAACCAGATACAAATGGATAAGGATGATCAAGAAAAAACATCCTTCATCACTAAGTATGACACTTATTGCTATAACGTGATGCCTTTCGGGCTGAAAAACGCAGGGGATACTTACCAACGCCTAGTAAATAAGATGTTCGAAAAACAACTAGGAGTAACAATGGAAGTTTATATCGATGGCATGTTAGTTAAGTACCTGCGAGCAGAGGACCATTTAAGCCATTTGCAGGAAACCTTCAACATCCTGAAAAGATACAACATGAAATTGAATCCGGAGAAGTGTGCATTTGGAGTAGGCTCAGGGAAATTCCTTGGCTTTATGGTCTCGAACCGGGGAATAGAAATCAACCCCGATAAAATCAAAGCCATCGAAGACATAACGGTCGTCGACAGCGTAAAAGGTGTGCAAAAATTGACTGGTCGGATAGCAGTACTAGGTCGATTCATATCGAGGTCGTCCGACAGGAGCCATCAGTTCTTCAACCTGTTGAAGAAAAAGAACGAATTCTCATGGGGACCTGAATGCCAACACGCATTGGAAGAACTTAAAAGGTATCTCTCTAGCCCGCCTTATTACATACGCCAAAAGCAGGTGAGCAGTTGTACCTTTACCTTGCTGTGTTGGAGATAGCAGTAAGCGGGGTCCTGGTTCGAGAAGAGCAAGGTACGCAATTTCCCATTTACTACGTCAGTAGAACACTAGGAGAGGCCAAAACTAGGTACCCACACCTAGCAAAGTTAGCACTTGCATTATTGAGTGCCTCTAAAAAGTTGAAGCCATACTTCCAGTGTCACCCCATATGCGTGATGACAACTTACCCACTTAGAAACGTTATGCACAAACCTGAGCTATCAGGTTGATTGGCCAAGTGGGCCATCGAAATAAGTGGGTACGATATAGAATATCAGCCTCGAACCTCGATCAAGTCTCAAGTACTGGCTGATTTTGTCGCCGATTTCACGTCGTCGCTCATCCCCGAGGTCGAGAAAGAACTCATGACCAAGTCAGGGACTCCTTCGGGAGTGTGGACTTTGTTCACAGATGGCGCCTCGAATTCGAAGGGGTCGGGGCTGGGCATTGTACTCAAACCTCCGACCGAGAATACGATTCGACAGTCTATTAAGACTGCAAAGCTGACTAACAATGAAGCCGAATATGAGGCTATGATTGCAGGTTTAAAGTTGGCCAAAAACCTAGGAGCAGAAGTGATCGAGGCCAAATGCGACTCCCTCCTCGTAGTCAACCAAGTAAATAGAACATTTGAGGTCAGAGAAGGGCGTATGCAAAGGTACGTGGACAAACTTCAGGTCACGCTACACATTTTTAGCTTGTTTTATGCCTTTGGATATCTTCCTCTGCGTTGGCTTAACATACTCCTCTGTTTTTTGGAACTTCACAAATTTTTCTGCATGTTATTATTATCATTATATTGTAAGTAATCTGCACCTGTAACTATTAGCTATCTTGACTCATTACTTTAAGTTGAAACTTTCTAACCTTGAGGTAGTATCTGTCGGGTCATTTGGGGTATTGTTGACTTCAAATTTGATGTTTTTTATAAATTTATTTTCAGTCTGCAGATTGCTCTTTCTTTTCTCTCTGGGTTCTTCTACTTGAACAATGTTGTCTGCACTCATTATGAATTGGATAAGATGTTCACCCAACTCTAATGCCCGTTCTTTCTTTACCAAAGAACGATGCAAGCCTCACCAACCGTTGGCTTGAAGACTATCCGAGGTGGTTCGTTATTTGGAGTATCAGGGTTTCTTTCCCCCTCGGAGTCATCACTCAGTTGGATGGTCGGGTCGGTGGCTTTGGGTTTACGAGCCATCATTTTTCTTCTGCCTTTCCTTTTCTCGAGCTCTGCAGGACCGAGGATTTCTTTTCTCTTTTTTCCCCCCTCTTTCTCCGATACAAGGGGAGGGCAAGAAGCTTCCCTACCGGTGAGTGCCTGCCTCAACTCAGCATCTTTCGAGAGGCCTACAAAAAAGAGAAAGAATTAGTAATAACGTCGATCATTTGAAATGAGATAGGCAAATATGACCGAGCTCACCGTGATTTTTGGCCTCCCAAAGGCCTTTCGATATTTCCCGTCAGGCTCGCTCCGAGTAGGCTCTTTGGGCCACTACTCTCCGGACCCACTCCTCCAAATGATGAATTGCGGCCGGCATCTAGGAAACAGCTGCACCTTACAAAACATATCGATTAAACGCTAGAGGGAAAGCAACAGATGTTATCAAGTAAGGAAAATGACACTTATGTTTCAGGTTCCACTTTTCATGGAATGGCATGTCCTCTGCGGGGATCAAGTCGGAAGTTCTTCTTCGAACAAACCGGCTCATCCAACCCCAGTCCTTATCTTCGTCGATGCTCGAGAACGGAGCCTTGCTGGCCCGGCGAGCAAGTTTTATTAGTCCCCCTCGAAACATTCGGGGACTGTATAACCGGAGTAGGTGGTCAACAGTAAAGGGATGCCCCCCTTCGACTTTACTCACGAAAAAACGGAAAAGGTGGATTATCCACCAAACGGAGGGATGAACCTGGCCCAGAGTTACATTATACCTTTTACAAAAGGTGACGATTATGGGGTCCAAGGGTCCCAACATGAAGGGATGGTATAGACGCTTAGGTAACCTTCCACATAGGTGGTAATCGCCTCGTTCGGAGAAGGGACTACCACATCCTTGTCGGTCCATTTGCACTCCGCCTTCACCCTGTCAAGGATTTTGTGGGTGATCGAGCTAATGTACATTGAGACCGGTTCACCCCTGCCGGGTACTGAAGAAGGTTTCTCAACTTTGAAGTCGGAGCCGATAAAGCATCCAACAGGTACGAAGGCTTTCAAAGGGGGTTCCCCGGAAGTTTCCTCAACATGAACGGGCTCAGCCTCTTCAGCGGGCTAAGAAGATGAAGGTTGTTGTTTTTGTGGAACAAACTTAGATGTTTTCGTCATTGCAATTGAAGTGATGATAGCGGGAACAAAGGATTATGATGTGCAAGAGAAGTTTTGTAGTGCAAAGATGCGGAGAGTTAAAGCGGAAAAATTGTTTGAGCAAAGTAAAGTTTGGAAACAAAAGGATGAGGGAGCTATTTATACTTTCTCAAAAACGGCGGTTCAGAGCACGAGGTAGGGGAGCATTAAATGGTATTTGCAAAAGTTGCAGGGTTTGCCGCCAGCTAGGACACGCAATGATTTCCTTTGATAGCAGTCACGTGCGTCATGGCGCTGCCGTCATCCACCAACGAAACATTTTTTAAGATTGAGTGATTTGACACTTCAGATTTCGTGTCAATGAGTATGCCATTGCTTGACCTAATCTCAAAAGGCGGCAGTTCATATCGTTTCTTGTTATTACTCTCCAATAAACGAGGGGACTATCTGTATAGGGTCGGATACAATCGAGCACACAAGGAAGATCGGTCTCGAGTACAGTCCGGGGTCGGACTGCTTTGAAACGGACCCAGCACTTCAGGAAGGAAAGTTTGAGGTCGGACATCATTGGATCGGAGCCAGAACGGTCGGAGTAAGGCGGTCGAGACCGGTTTGGGTAAAGGCATTTTATGGTAAAAGTATCAGCTTCATATAATGGAGAGGCCAGAAATCTCGTGATACACAGATATCTCGGCGGGAATCACGGCCCCAATCATCAGAGACGTTAAACCAATATTTTTAGAGATAATTCGCCCTATAATTAAGTTAATTCATCATGTAATTAAGTCTTTACCATAGGTAGGACTCTCTTCTTCCCTATAAAGGGATACTTGATTTTCATTGTACACACAGCACACGTTATCAGCAATACTAATTCTCAATTTTCTGTCTATCTCTTGCCTGAATTATTTACTTTTCACTGCAAATTACTCCATCACGGGAAATTCACTCAACCTCAATGGTTTGGTTATCCTCTTATTTATTTAAGTACATCTTTACTTATTGTTACATTTTACATTGTGTCAAATCATTTCACGTATCCTTAATACCACGAAATTCAATTGTTACCCGTATTTTAGGGTAAACACTTTGCTACTTAAAAAATAAAAATAACTGATTATTTTAAATCACTCACAAAAGTATTTTGTATGAGATTTTTCCCCCAAATTATTTTTTAGTTCCTATTTTGTTGGAGCTATGTCCTAAAGTGCCAAATGTCTTATTGTGATGATGCCACTTCTCAAAAAATAGTGATTTTTACCTCTCCTTTTATTAATAGATAGATGCTTTTTTATTTTTATTTTTTTCTTTTTGTTTTGTTTTGGGGTGCGGTAATCTCTACTGGAGAAAATTATTTCTTTTTTCACTAGTTGTTTGAAATTTAAGCTCAATATTCAATTCTCGTGCATGACAGATTAATTCACTATCGACAAGTGAAGTACTTATTTTATTAAATTACCATCTATACATTATAAAATCTATATATATATATATATATATATATATATATATATATATATCTATATATATATATATATATATATATATATATGTTTGTATATGTATTTACGGTGTGCGCCAAACTGCTTACCCGTAAAATGGTACAGTTAAATTTATGACGTGATTTATAGACAAGTGAATCGATTTAACCCAAAAAATACGAAATGAACAAGAATAAAAATGAGATTATGAAATAGAGTTAAAGGCGATACAAGTCTGGCTATCAACTTAGTCTTTCCGGTCTCAGAAATACAAACAATATTAAGGGCAGAAGAAAGTAAACGACTTTATAATTTAGAGAGCAAAATATAGCTTTTTATGTACAAAGTTTTTTCCTCCTACAATGGATGCCAATTCTCCTATTTATAGCTTTATTTAAGGAGACAAGATCCCCAAATCATGTTCCTCTTGGATGAGAATAAACCTGTCATTGATGACTGCATAACGGCCGGCTATAAATGCTGGTATTCTCTGTAACGGCTTCTCATTGAATGCTATCCGATGTCAATATTTTCAACCTTTGTTATCGCCCATTCTGTCCTCGGGATTCATTCAGCACAGTCTCCTGCTTGTGCCCGGTGCCAGCTGTTTGCTGATTCACATCTCACATGTCTTTAGCTCCATGTGTCACTTTCTTATTTGCCCAATTGTCACAAACCAATTTTACTGTATACAATTTTAAAATGGTAAAAAAGATGAACAGTATTTCGTTAAAAGACTTTGATATAGTATGTATGTATGTGTATGTGTATATATATAAACAGAGAGAGAGAGAGAGCGCATAGACAATTGTGTAATTTCTTTAATTGATTCATCTACTACTAATAAATTTTGATTCCATCCTTAGCAAAAGAAAGATCAGGTATGGTAGCTAATGAGGTCAACAATGTTTACAATTTCGGAGCACACGATGAACGGGAATAAGTGTTCCAGCATGATGATTCAATTAGCGAGACCCGCAACGAAGGGATGAAACAATCCCAGTTCGCGAAGGTTAATATCCTCGCCATGTTCGGGGACTAACTCCTATTGATGCGGAGGATGAGCACGTTGTTGAAACAGTCAACAAAAGTTGGTAGAGGCATTTGAACACTACTCCTCATGTACCACAAATGCCACTGCAAGGCATCTTCCTCAAAATGCAATGATACCAACTTCAGTTTCTATTGGATAGTGGCATTCTCGTCTCTAAAGAACTGATCTACCTTATACAACCAAGTCCTTAAATCTTCTCCATTGAACTTCGGAAACTCAACTTTGGTTTTACTTGGTGAAAGGTAAGTTAGGTAATGGTGCATTATGAATGGTGTGAGGTGTTTAGTGTTGGTTGTTTACTGGTGTATTCTGGTAGGGAAATGGGGTAGGAATGTAGGGTATTTGACGGTATATAGGAGGGGTAATATGTGTTGGCTAGTTGTAATAAGCATAGGAAAATTGGGTATTTTGATAGTAAGGGTTAAAAATAGGTGCTATTCCCATTGGTGAACCTTGTTGGGGGTTCTGTAAGGGGGATTTATACTTGCTTTGTACAGGTGGTGCACAGGTGGTTTGAGGTTGGAACATGATGATTCTAAGAGGTGGAGATTGGTAATTTTGGAAACCATGGGAGTGAAAGTGAGTGGGTTATAAGGATGGTGGTTGAGGTAAAGTCTTCTGGTAATAATGAATTTGTAACTGCCTATTAGAGATCATCGATGGAATTGGGGGTAGTACCGATTGAGCTATTACAGTTGTGCTAGCTCCAGCTTGGGAGGTGGAATTAACAGTAAGATTCAAGGGCTGAATAGGTGCTCTATGTGATGGAGCACCACTAGTAATACTGTGAGATATATGGGTCATTACCTCAGTGGATTCGAAATGTCATGAGGGTAAATCTCACTCCACTGTATGCTACATTCTTATATCTCTCAGGTCGAGTTCCACCATGAACGACTTCATTAAGTACTTCTCGCAGATCACTAAGCTTCTTCTTGGGAGCTCTGTAACTGATTTGCTTCTGGTAGATCTTGTCTAGCAGTAAAGCTAGATACATCCATGGATATCTTCAAAAGTATGCTCATCACCTTGTTCATCTCAGTTGCCATCGATTCCATAGCGCCAAGGATTGCTGTGATACCACTGATGCAAACACCGATAAACAGTAAAGAGAAGAAGAAATTCTACAGGTAAGGATTATAAAGCTAGGGTAAAATGATTTCAATGGATCTGATAATTACAAGGAATAAATAAGCGTTCACTACTCACTGCAAGACAAACTTCTATAACTAACTCTGACATGACATGATAATAATTGGATAATAACAATTGTGAGGCTATTCTATTAATAACGAAACTTATAACTTAAGCTTAGGAGGGGCTCAAAAGTATTAATGAAAACTTCCAACCAACGGGACTTCTAGCTACCCTAAAGGCTACGTACAGCTCCACTAGTGTTACATCCTATATTTTTACACGTTAAAGTGTGTCGTGATTTAGTCGACATAAGCTCAGAGATCAAGATTATTCTCAAGTTCATGAGTGTATAAAATCATGTATAGCACATGTTGTAAGGCTTGGAAGTTAAACAAATCAATAAAATAAGTTTCATCGAAAGTCGGCAAGTTAGGAATGTTATAACCGTACTTTTGGGATGATACTAGGGTACTTAACATGATAAGAAGGTGATTTTTATGAGGTACTTTAGTCATATAATAGTCGTGTGTTAAGTTTTGAAGTCAAGCGAGTTATGAAACAAAAGTCGATAAAAGTTGTCGCAAGTTACGTTCACAATTTACTGAAAATTTGGATCTAATGTTACTGATCTTTTCTCCCAATGTACTCTAATTTTGGGGGTGATCCACCAACTACATTGAATATCTACGAGCCTAGTTTCCAGCGCATCAAAATTGCTTGTCGATACAACATCAGAGTAGAGAGATATTCGCATTTTCGCGAGATTGCGCATGCAACCCTTATGGAACCTACCTAGGCGGTGGAAGCTTATCCTTTTGTTATAAAAACGGGGGAAGCCCTTATCTCTCTCATTTTCGACCAGAGCACACCCCATACCTCTCTAAAGGCTCTCTAAGAGATCTCAAAGGTTTAAGATTGATTTCTAAGGTAAACCGCCTATATCTAACATTAAGAACCCTGTAAAGGTAGTAAAAAGCTCTTCTGTGATGTTGTGATGACATTAAGGGTTGTTGTGAGCTAAGAGAAACTTCGATTTTGAGTTTTCGTTGCTGTATACGACACTTATATGTGCACATCACTGCATTTGATTTTGACATTGCGAAGCCTTATTAAAGTGGGGTACGACCGAGTCCTCTTTAAGGCCAGGTACATTATGATTTGACATGATTTTCCCCACAGAGTGGCTTGATACTACATTGTATGGCTCCATTGAGTGGCTTGATTTTGACAGACATATATATATATATATATA
>MCJB01052926.1:4651-21475 GCA_002018475.1 Nicotiana obtusifolia
GGGGGGGGGGAGTGTAATTCCTAGTTTTTTATCTTTTAAATCTTAGATTTTCTATCATGAAACTTTTATCTCTAAATTACCCGTCAATAATTTTTCAATTTCAGCGAACATATTCATATGATAAATATGGAAAATCATTTTTTCATTAATATATTTCTAAAAATATCTAATCGAATGGATAAATGATAAATTTTTGTGCATCTGAAAATTTATAGGCTCCATTCAATATTATTCATTTATCCTCCTTTCTATCTCTTTATTTTTAAAAATTGGGTCAAAATTGTCATCCATGGACGTGTTTTTTCATTGATTTCAATTGACCTAACACATTGTATTTAAGTAATCTTGTTTAACTCCAAAATATGTGTGGATAAAAGGGACTGCTGAATCTAAAAGGAATAAAAATTGGGCAATGTTTATAATGTGATTCTCATTTGTTATTATCCTTCTTTTATAAATTTATTATATTACATAGTTAAAATAAGGAAGGATTTACGACACAAAATCTAGTTGATTTTGAATTCTTAAATATTAGAAAATTAATTCATTGTCCATTCCTAAATATTAAGGAATTAATTAATGACTATTTTGTCTAAGGTAAAAGTAAATTGTTAAAGAGTAAAAAAAGCGAATGACATTTCGATAGGACTTTCATGCTTTTAACATAGTATAGATAAATATAGATTTTTAGCAAAAAATTGAAGTTATAATATTTTTTTTAACTTAATACTCCTTCTGCCCCAATCTATGTCGATTATTTCACATATAATTACTGAATTTTACTCATTATAATAGTAACTAAATTATATTTTCACTCATTAAAATAATTGAACTTTGTTCACTAGAATAATAAAGTTAATAATTTATCTTTTTGTAAACTTCTAGGTTGCAACAAAAACTAACTGTAATAACTAAAAATAATATACTCGCTTCGAAAAGCACTCTGAGC
This sequence comes from Nicotiana obtusifolia, assembly GCA_002018475.1. Lineage (NCBI taxonomy): Eukaryota > Viridiplantae > Streptophyta > Magnoliopsida > Solanales > Solanaceae > Nicotiana > Nicotiana obtusifolia. The sequence goes on from MCJB01052926.1 coordinate 5,601, forward strand.
CTTCCCTATTAAAAAACAAGTTTTCTTTTTCTCTACAACGATAATTTACTAGCAAATTTATTTAACTAAAAAAAGAAAAAGAAAGAGATCCAAAAAATTAAAAAGGGAAAAAAACGGAATTTTTTTCTCCTACAATCTCTTGCTATCAATCTTAAAGAAATGAACTCCTGTTTCCAATATTGGAATCATCCCTTTCTTAACCTCTAATCTTCCTCTTGCATTTGACAAAAACAAATTAAATAATTTATGATGAATATTCTCTCTTTAACCAATTATGTTGCGCATAAATTTTTTTCTATTTGTAATTGAGGCGTAGTAATTATTGTCTTTATTGCTGAATTTTGTAGCTGTTTGAGATTGAGACGGAACTATTATTGGCGTTGTTGCTAAATCTCTCCCGCAATCGTGTTATTTATTTGATCCTCCATTTGGCATTGAGGCGTAACCATTGTTGTCGTTGTTGTCGTGATTAGAATTTTTCTCTATTTGGAATTGAGTCATAGTTAGTTGTTGTTGTCGTTGTTGCTGAGTCTTATAGCTGTTTGGGATGGAGGCGTAATTGTTGTTGTCGGTGTTGTTGCTGAATCTCTCTCATTATTGTGCTATCTCTTCATCTTCATTTCTTTGCACTTTGTCCCCTAATACAATGGGCAATTGTTGCTCTAGTGGAGAAGAACCAAATGAAATTACAAACAATGAAAATGGAGAAACCAACAATCCCAAAAATTGTTGCTCTACACAAAATCTTGATTCCACAACACCAGCAAAAACAACCCCTCCTCCTCAAACAACAACAACATCCCCTAGCCCTTCATCAAAACCTTCAAAACCATCACCAATAGGGCCAGTTTTAGGCAGGCCAATGGAAGATGTTAGAACAACATACACTATAGGAAAAGAACTTGGTAGGGGCCAATTTGGTGTAACACATTTGTGTACACACAAACAAACAGGAGAACAATTTGCATGCAAAACAATAGCAAAAAGAAAACTAGTGAACAAAGAAGACATTGAAGATGTTAGAAGGGAAGTACAAATAATGCACCATTTGACAGGACAACCAAATATTGTGGAATTAAAAGGAGCTTATGAGGACAAACATTCTGTGCATTTGGTTATGGAGTTGTGCGCTGGAGGTGAACTTTTCGATCGAATTATCGCTAAGGGGCATTACACAGAACGTGCAGCAGCTTCATTGTTGAGAACAATTGTGCAAATTGTGCATACTTGCCATCAGTGGCGGATCCAGGAATTTGCTGTCGTGGGTGCTCATTCTCTTAAGCAAGAATCGATCCCTGGCCATTTTTTTAAATTATTTCGCACCATATAAAAAAATTGGTTCAAGCAAGAATCGATCCCTGGCCATTTTATATTTGTGCATTCTATTTTCACCTCTTAACCAAAGCACCCATAGCACTTTTTGTTTAATGGGTGCTAGCTAGTTTTTTATATCAATATTCCCTGTATTTTCTATATAATTATACAGAGTCTGCGTCGGGTTTAATGGGTGCTTCAGCACCCGGTGTTGATAGTGTGGATCCGCCCCTGCTTGCCATTCTATGGGAGTTATTCATAGAGATCTTAAGCCTGAGAATTTTCTACTACTTAATAAGGATGAGAATGCACCTCTTAAAGCTACAGATTTTGGCCTTTCAGTGTTCTACAAGCAAGGTATTAAATCTATAACTAAACTTTTACCTTTTAATGTAATGATGGTGCACGAGCCAGTTTGCGCATACTTCGACTATTTTATCAGGCTTGTACCTCCTATTAATATATGTATCTGGTAACTCTGTCTAAAGAAGGATTTTGGATTTAAATTTGATTGGTCAATTGTTAAGTTTTTACCATTGAACACAATGGCAGAGTCATCTTATGCTAAGAGGACACCCTTTTGCCGGAAAATTACACTGTGTATCTAGGGCAAAAAATTATTTCATGTATATACACTATATGTTGACTTCCCTTAGCTTCTTCGTGTGTTTAACTCCTTTATATTTTAACACCCCTTAGTAAAATTTCTGACTCGGACACTCCTTAGCTGGACTGTGTACCTAGGTCAAAATTATTTTCATGTATATACACTATATATTGACTTCCCTTAGCTTTTAATGTATTTAACTTCTTTATATATTGACACCCCTAAGTAAAATTTCTGGCTCCGATACTGATTGAACACATTACACTTTTAAAATTATAAGTTAAAATTTAATACTTTTTAAAATTTTAGTGATTGTCATATATTTGTTATGTTTTCTGCAGGAGATGAATTTAAAGACATTGTGGGTAGTGCATATTACATTGCACCTGAAGTCTTGAAAAGAAGATATGGACCAGAAGTTGATATATGGAGTATTGGGGTTATGTTATACATTCTTCTTTGTGGAGTTCCTCCTTTCTGGGCAGGTAAATTACACACATAAGACTTAAGGCCAAATTATTCGCATCTAAATATTTCATGTTTATGTTAAACTAATAAATGCATGATATATATCTTTTATACGTATATTTATTAGTTAATTATGATTAAGTGATATATATAATCACTTTAACTTATAACTTCCAAGGTGAACTTTCATGGTTTGAGTAAACACCGGGTGTGGCTAAGTACCTCCATTTTACCTTTTTCATCATTTCTTTTGCACTAAAATAATAAGTTACGAGTGAAAATAAAAAAATTAAGGTGAGACTGTGTAATGGTCCCAGTGTGATCCGATCTTTTTATTAACATACGCATAGTAAGAGTTTAGTGCATTATCGAGCTACCAGTTTATTGTATGTAATATAACAAATCTTATTGTGTCACTCTAGGCATAGGTTAAATTCGTTGAACAATTAAATCTCTTTTATTTTCTCAGAAAATGAAAATGGAATATTCAATGCAATATTGCGGGGACATATTGATTTTTCAAGTGATCCATGGCCTTCAATTTCCAGTGGAGCCAAGGACCTTGTCAGGAAGATGTTGGCCATAGACCCCAGGCAGAGATTAACAGCTATGCAAGTCCTCAGTAAGTTATTTACACCCGCAATAAGTTATCTAATCGTGTAAATATTTGTTTGCAACATCAGTTCATACAATTTAAACTTAAAAAAAAGGGGCAGCCCGTGAATAAAGTATCCTGTATTCATGCAGGATTCGAAAATGCTGCACCCCAAAGGGAGTGATATAGACAACCTACCCTAACGCAAGCATTAGTGGCTGCTTCCACGGCTCGGTCCCGTGACTTATAGGTCACACGGGAACAACTTTACCTTTACTCCAAGCTCCCCTTCACACAATCTAAACTCTTCGAAATATTATATAATCAAAGAACTTATGTCCTATGCACTGACGATATAGAAGATTATTTACACAATTAAGTCATTTATAAGTAATTACCGACAAATCTCTATGATAAGCATTAATTAGTGACTTAGATAAAAATGGAAACGCCACTGATTTGTAAAGAATCTTTCACTATCAGTGTATATGACTCACATATTCTCTAACAAATTAAATTGTTGTGTATTAAGATCATTCATGGATCAAGGAGGATGGAGAAGCACCAGATACACCACTGGACAATGCTGTATTACATAGGCTCAAACAATTCAGGGCTATGAACAAGTTTAAGAAAGTTGCTCTTCGGGTAAAGAATTTTTACACGTTCAGTATAATTTAATTTGTTGCAGTAAATTGTTTGTCTTATATTCCAAATTACTAGTCCACTTCTTATACACAGTTATCTTAATTATCTTTTAGGTGATCTAATATAGTAAAAGTTCTTTGATCTTGTCGGCATATAGAAGTTAAACTCTTGTCAGTAAGAAATATCTTATACCTCCTCGTGATTGACTTTTAGCATGACCTATAACGACACGTGGCGATCAAATATTTGTTGTTAGTATTGACCTTTGAAAAATATTCTTATTGATTTAAAAGTACATTTCGTGTTAATAAATTTAAAGGTAAACAAACTCATTACTTTAGGGAGATTTTTTCAGGTTATTGCAGGGTGCCTTTCAGAGGAAGAAATTATGGGATTGAAGCAAATGTTCAAAAGTATGGATGCTGATAACAGTGGATCAATAACAATTGAGGAATTAAAGCAAGGATTAGCCAAACAAGGGACAAAACTATCAGATTATGAGATTAAACAGTTAATGGAAGCTGTAAGTTCTACAAGTTCCCTTTTTTAAAATAATTGTGGTGTCAAGTTCAGTTTGCGTGCATCTCGACTAATTCACGGAGCACCTGCTACCTCTCACCAACAGTTTTACAAGCTTAATTTTCAATCAATTTTTTCTCGTTCTAACATAAAGTATCCGTTCACTCAAAATTGCTCAGTTTCTACTTTCCATAAGCGAATACAAGCTTTTTCGAGTTTCTAATAGCTTCTTCCCGTTGTTCTTCTATTCGGTCGTTAATTTCGAGTCTTCTTTTTAATCTCTGATTACTTAAAAAAATTCACAAGCACAAACTCCAGTTTTTTGTCAGGAAAACATTCTTTCACAAAATAAGCCATCTTTTTTATCTTTTTTCAGATAAGAACAATAAGCCACCTTTTACATCCAAACTAATCCTTCATAATTCAAATTTTTTTCAAACTCAGGGCTTATTTATTTTTTATTTGAGGTAAAGGAAAGTTTTCTCAGTATAGGAATGAATAAAGATGATACATATACCCCACAACCTCTATTATCTTCAATTGTGATTTTATCAAATGTGTTTTTTTTCAAACTTTTTGAAATCCAAAACTGTTACTATACAATGACATAATATTTTGAAGAATTAACCCAAATGTCCACTAAATCGCTTACGCTAAAAATAGCCGGTGAATATATGTTATGTGTATAATTCATGTAAATATATAAATGTTTATGACTAATGTATAATCTATATACATACCGACAAAAAAATAATAAATTATAAATTTGACCGGCTATCTATAATAAACTTTTTGCTGAAGTGATGAAAGGCATAGTAGATAAAAAGGCGATTGATAGCTTTATTTCCTCCTCGGGTAGGTTGTGTTTGAAAGTTTAATTTTAATGCTAATTACCTTTATATATATATATATATATATTTAGGCTGATGCTGATGGAAATGGAACCATAGATTATGAAGAGTTCATCACAGCAACAATGCACATGAACAGAATGGATAAAGAAGAACATCTTTACACTGCATTCCAATATTTTGATAAGGATCACAGCGGGTAAGTTTCATAATATGATATTTATCTGGAAAGGAAGAGGGAAAAAAAAAAGAAAAAACCAAAATAAAAGAGAAAAAAATAGTGAAAACCTGATAATTAAGTTGGGGAATATAAAATAAAGTGACTAATAGTGATACTCTTTCATTTGAATTTCAAAATTTGGTTCGTTCCTAAGTATATGTTACTTGAACCCTTTGCTCGAACAAGTGAATTCGAACTGACACAAGAATTTTTAGTCCTTTGCTATAACCGACTGAGCTACCTGAACCATTTCTTAAATTCGATTTTTTTCATCGAAAAATGCCCAATCTAGTAAAGGGGCAAATTCATGGATTTAATTCCTTCTGGTGTTATTATAGAATCGGAAAACAATATACTTAAATACTATCCAAACTAAAGTAGAAAGAAATTAAATTAACTCCTCTTCTTTTTCTTCAATTGCATTGAAAAGATAGAACTATTTCAGATTCCGATGAATAAATTTTATAAATTTTTGTGCGATACGAATATAATTACAATGGCGGACCCAAAAGTACATATATGTGAAAATGCCCCTTTTTTCATCAAATAGCGTCCAATCTAATAAAGGGGCAAATTCATAGATTTAATTCTTTCCTTTTTTATAGAATCGGAAACAATATACTTGAATAATATCCAAACTAAGTAGGGAGCAATTTTATATTGACCTTCCTCTTCTTTCTTTTTATTTTCCCTAGATTGAATTTTAATGTTGCTGTGGATAGTATTCCACATTACTTGATATGTACTTGTTATTTTTCTTCAGATATATATCAAGAGAAGAGCTAGAGCAAGCTCTACGAGAATTTGGTATGAATGACGAAAATGATTTGAGGGAAATCATTAATGAAGTTGACACTGATCATGTAAGTCAAAACAACTAAATATACACATGCCACTTTCTCTTCTTTCTTTTTTTTGGATGTTTAAAAAGACAATGCTTTTTCCGAGCCGAGGGTCTATCATAACATCCTCTAGTCCTCTACCTTCACAAGGTAGGAGTAATATTGCGTGCACGTACTCTCCACAGACCACACATGTGAAATCACACTGAGTTTGTTGTTATTATTGTAATGTATAAAAAGTTCAACAATCAATATTTTTTGGTTTTTGCAGGACGGTCGGATAAATTATGATGAGTTTGTAGCTATGATGAAGAAAGGAAATCCAGAGGCAGCAACAATGAACCCAAAGAAAAGAAGGGATTCATTTGTTGCATAAATTTTCATCATCAATTAATGAAAAATGTCTCACAAGAATGAAAGACAATTATGTTAATTGTCTTTGTTGTAGAGAAAACCAGACTATTACATAGTAAAAATTCCAAGAACCATTCACGAGACTTTGTATATTAACTATGATATTTAGAAGATAAACACACACACATTTACAAAGAAAGATTGTATAAGTCAGGGCTATGTTGAGATTTGAGGGTTGATAGGATCTTCTAATGCCAAACACAGTTTGGTTAAAGCTTTGATCTGAAAAGAATGGAGGTCTTTCAGAAGTATATATGTATCGATAGTTCTGCAATATACACAGTTTGCTAGCATTTTCTTTTCCTCTCCGCCGCTGGAATTTGAATCCTGATCTCCCATAGTTTTCGCACATTTCATTGATGCTATGCCACACTCTTGGCTGCCAAAAGAAGAAATTTTTTTCGAGACAATTTCTTGTCTGTTTTTCATTCCAAAAGAACAAAATAATTCATTGAACTTATAGCCTACTTTGATTCAAGACAACACAACAAGGTTACAAAATCAGAAAATAATAGTTGACCACTGCTGCTAAAATACATCTTATTATCCCCATTCCCCCTGGCTGCTAGGGATCCCCAGCTTACCCACTGTGATTCTTCGAACTGGTGGTTTGTAGGTTGGAAGCGAAAGTGGCTTTTCCCTTTTTGATAACACTGATATTTGGATCAGTTTGCGTGCACCGCGATGGATTCACTGGATACCTGCGATCTCCGACCAACACAAGTACTGAGTAACTCAGTCCACAATGCACTCCTATCAAGCATTCTTCGTTATTAATATGTTTTGATAAATCTTTAAATTATTTGATTAATTCAGCCAATGGTACTAAAAGAATATGTAGCAGACATTATGTGTGTACAAAGTCAAACTATTCATGAAATCTTACCAAGCTTACCCAACTTCCCATACAAAAAAAATTCTACCTTTACATCAGAAGTGAAATGAAACGAGGAGGGGGTTACTTTATGCACCCAAGGGTGTGGCCTAGTGGTCAATAAAGTGGATTAAGAGCCATGAGGTCTCATGTTCAAATCCGTTGATCCTAGCGGAGGCAAAAACACAAGATGATTTCTTCCCATTTGTCCAAACCTTGGTGGATAGAGTTACCTGCTACCTATTGCTAGTGGGAGATAGCAGGAATCTCGTGAAATTAGTCGAGGTGCGCGCAAGCTGGCTCAGATACCACGGTTATCCCAAAAAAAGGGGAGTTACTTTAAATTCCTTAAGCTATCCTTAGACCCTAAAGAAATCATATTCCTTTCATCCCATATAATCCTAAAAAGTCACAGCTGGCTAGTTTCCCTATTGCTTCAAACTCAGCCTTAAGCTTCTTCATATTCTGAATTTCCAACCACTCAAAGTTCAAAATCTTTTTTTTTTCCGAATTATCATCAATTTCATCATGCAGGACATACAGAATCTAGACGGATGTTCAAACTCTAGTGGCAATGAATAACGTGAGCTTTGGTCAGTAAGCTCAAAATTCCACTTTCACGCAGATATTCAAGGAAGCTAAAGAATAACTTCAATTTTGTTCAATAAGAACCTTACCTCTGAAATTCATCTACTTGAAGTTGATTTATATTGATTATCATTAGATGACGTGCAATTTCATCGTTGATGCCATGTGATCCTTTGCGAAACTGGACTTGCTGGCTGCAAATTCATTCCCTTGAAGTTGATCTACATTGATTATCATTAGATGATGTGCAATTTCATTGTTGATGCCATATGATCCTCCGCTTTCAACATTGAACTTGCTGGCTGCAAATTCATCCCATTGAAGTTAATCAGACTGCTTCAATTATCAGGGGATGATTAATTAGCAACTTCTTGATTGGCACAACATAACTTGAACTGTCATTATCTTTAGATTTAGATAGACAGGTGATTATGTGAGGGCAATGCATACAAGAATATAAGAACTTCTGATTCACCAGTCTAAGCTCACTTCTCTAGATATGTAAAACATTGAAGCAAGTTAAGATAAGGAATGAATATAAATAGAGATATTTGCACAAAAATACAACCCAACACACCACATTGCACCTACATAGCCATGTTTTTAAGTTTAGATCAGCATAGCCCTTTTATTTTTTGCAACAGTGCTTATACACCTGGTATACAACATTATACACTTATTATAATGTTGCATACAAAAACGGGGTTTCATCTCCTACGAACTTCAATTCACGAAATAGCTTAAATCTTCACCGAACAACTTCAAATTTTAACCACAGCTTCCAAATGACATCCCCAACGAACTCCAATCATCAATTTGTCAAAAAATTTAACAAATCACAAAACCTATTTATGAGTTTTCAAGCTTTTAAAACGCCCAACAATGGAGTTTTTAATTTTTTTTTACTTTGACTCACCCAACAATGTTTAAATCTGTGTAGATAAACATAAATTTCACTCTCAAATCAGTTTCTGACAAAGATCTTCTTAAGATAGGTGAAACGAAATTTCAAATAATATATAAAATGGGCAAAATTATGTAAGAAAAAAAAAAGGCTAAAATTGTTTGGGGAAGTACCCCACGTGTACTTCCATGTAATTGTTTCATGAAAATATCAAGTATGATACAATCCTTGCTGTAATTGTAAATACATGATAGCAATTCACGTGCACAATTTCGCTTATGCAGCTTGCGGAACTTCTAGAAAATAACATTTTTGGTTTTTTTTTTTTTTGTGTCTAAATCAGTTGTTCTTGTTGATTTGAAATTATTTAGCAGGATTTTAAAAGTTAAAGAAATTATTTCCTGTTAATTTTAAATCATAACTTTTACTCTCTAGGGGTAGGGGTAAGGTCTGCGTACTCACTACCCTTTCCAGATCCCACTTGTGGGATTTCAGTAAGTTATTGTTGTTGTTGTTGTTGTTGTTTAAATCATAATTTTGAGTACGAAAGTTTTGAGCTAAAAAATTTAAGTCTTTTTTCTAGCTCAGACAAAAATATATAGTTCTGAGTTGCAACCCAAACTGAGGACAATGCCTAAGGTATTGAGGAAGTCATGTGCTTTTTCAAGGAAAGAGGATTAGTTGTGTGAACAATTGTTGTACTAAATTTTTTTTATAAGGATAGTTGTTGTACTAAATTATGAGTAATGCGATGAAATTTGGTAAAGAATGATTGAGCATAAACTTATGAACTAGTGTTTTGGAGACTGAGAGGTGACAAAAAGCTATGAGGGCCTGCTTCACTGAGGCGAGAAGCAAAGCGCTCGCCTTTCCGAAGTGAAGCGCCAATTAATACAAAAAAATTAAACTATTGAATTTGCACAAATAAATAACCCAAAACTCAATCGCAATAACATATTAGCAAATATTTCAATTCCAAAACTAAAAGCAGATAGTAGATACTAAAAGTCTAGAACTAGATAGTCAATAATTCATAAACAAGCAAATTCAAAAACCAACTTATAAACGAAGCAACATCTATTCTTAGCATAATTCCAAGCTGTGTCATTCTTTTTGCTACCATCAGATGATGTCATTGAATACGCTATTTATAGGAAAAAGTAATTAAGTTATTATGCAATCAATTGAACACTAAAACTGGAAAAAAATGCAGGTTGGAGGAAGCAAAAATTGAGGACGAAGAGAACACAGAGGTTGCTATGGAAAAAAGAGAGTTGCTGCAAGAAGAAGAAGAAGCAAGTACCTGAACGGCTTAACCCTAGCTGTTGCGATTGAAAGAGGAAGAACAGAAGAAGAGCTGCACAGGGATCTGAGTCTGACCAATAAACCCTAGATGTTGCGTTTTTAAGTTCGTCTTATCTTTTTTTTTTCTAAAAAGGACGCTTCTCAATGCCTCGTTGCCTCATCATCGCCATGTAACATCTTGTTCACTTTTCAGATATCGCCTCGCCTCAGAGCAAAAAGGCTGCAAATGTCTGCTTTGCCTCGTTTCACGATTTAAGCATTGAGGCAAGCGCCTATCATTTTATGAACACTATAAAGGTGTTAGAGACCAGCTTGAATTTATACCTAATAAATCTAAAAATAGAGGTTATACTTTTGTTATTTGGTGGATATTTATAACCAAAAAGGAAGAATCTTCACATGATATTCATAGAGCTAAAAGCATGTAATAGAGTGCCAAGAAAAATCGTTCGGTAGGTGCTAGAGGAAACAAGATATTCATAATATGAATATACAAATACCAGAAAGCATATGAAGGAAAGCACATGTCTTAGGTGTGACGATAGGGGAGGGAGACTGTGACAACCGGAACCCACGTTTTGAGTATTTGTGTTCCAATTCATGTTTTGAAACATTGTATAAGCTGGAATTATGTTTTGTAAATTGTTGGTATGGTTTGGGTTGAGATATGAGGGGCTCAGGGTGGTAGTGGACTACTTGAACCATTTCAGCTGTTGCTGAAATTTTTGGTGTCTGGTGTATTGCCATCGCGAGCCGGTCACCGCGAAAGCGAAGAGGTAAGCTGGGTTGACTAGTTAAGGAGACTTGCTCTCCGCGATCGCGACCAACTAGCGATGAAAGCAGTAGTCAACTATATTGACCTTCCCACGAACGCGAAGCCATGACCGCGATCACAATGTGTTAGCGGGGAGTGTGAATGAAAGGTCAAATGATCTCCGTGATCGTGAAGAATAGACCGCGAATGCGATGATGTAGGTTGAGCCTGAACCGGGATCGTGGTAGGTGGTTCACAATCACAATGAGGGAAATGCCTGAGCATAAATATCTGCTATTACGAAATCAGATTGGATATTTTTCAATTTTAGGAACTCGTGGGTGATTTCTTTTCGGACCGAATTCGACCCAAATCATAGAGGTTACAATAATTCCTTGAAACTATATGATAAATATACTTGAATTAGGTTGAATTCTAGAAACATGAGATTTGCCAGCATTTCGCTGCTATTTGGATGCTGAAACAGTGAAAGAAAAAGAAGAAGAAGAAGAAGAAGAAGAAGAAGAAGAAGAAGGAGGAGGAGGAGGAGGAGGAGGAAGCAGAAATCACATACCTGTACCAAACTTGATGATCTTGAAGTTGAAAAGTGTAGAAAACTTGAACCCTAGGGCGCCTCTTTCTTTCTCTGTTGTTTTTGCTGCTGGTAGATGATGTTTTAAAAAAAGAACAGTTTTTTTAATTAAATAGGTTGGCAGCCTGTAATACAGAGAAGCGCTCGCTACTTACGCATCGCTTCGCATAGTCGCTTCTCGCTTTTTAATGGGAAGCGATCGCTTTTTTAAACCTGCAACGCTTCAACTAATAGAAGCGTTCGATGGCTCGCGTCGCTTCACTTCTTGCTTTAAGCGAGGAAGCGCTCGGTTTTCACAACACTGCTAAAGCAAAAGAAATAAATAAAGCACTAAGAATAACACTATATTAGCTATTTGAAGGACATTGTAATAAGCTAACAAACAAAGGAAGACTCAACTATGTACAGAAGCAGAGTAACTAAAACAAAGAAAGAATACTTAAGACATGCAGAAACAGAGTAGTGCAGGTAGGGAATCAGGAGAGCAAAAATTGCAGAATATATCCGCGGAAGGAAAACGTAAGCACATGAAAAGTAACTGAGCCTACGATTTGCGGAACTCCTAGGGAAGTCGCATAATAAAAATTCCAGAAGGACAGATTATGGGAATAAATTCTGCGAAATGCATAATTGATGAGTCCAGGTTTGTCCATTATAAAGGCATATGACTTCACTTGTTTCCATTCATTTGTTTCATAATCAGTTTAGACAAGCACAAAAGAGCTCCCGAATTTTACACGAAGACCCAGTCAAGAATGAATATTCAAAGACAACAAAGTAATTTCCAGCCATTATATTAGCACAATCATTCACTCAATATTCATTCACAAAAAAAGCATCACACCAGCAAGAAGTTTGAAACACACACACCCAACTTCAAGCCACAAGTATGTCGATTTCATAACTCAGTTCATGCAGTGCAACAAATCTCAACAAAGAAGTAACAATCTCAATTATTCAAGTGTAAAAACTCTTAGGTAGTCTAAACTGAAACCCTTCAAGACTCACAGAATTTATACAAGATATACCACAAGAAACTCAGCCAACTTAGGTGAGAAACATACCTGCTAATGCGACAATAATGAGAGAATTAAGGTTATGAATCAAGGACTCTTGCTGTGAAGGGAACGTTAATGTAAAAGCGAAACATCGAAATTCGACGATGGAGGGAAAGAAAGATCGCTCAACAGCTGCCAGAAGCATGTGAGATTATATTACTGAGCAGAATCTAACTGAAGCTTGGGGATACTCTTTTGAAGCTTCATCAACAACTCACTACAGGGAATGCTAAATCCTTCTGAGGTTTTCTGTGAAAATTTTGGCAACAGTTCTTCCACATTAATATCTTCAGAAAAATTACAAAGACATTCCAAGATAGTTGAAGTAATTCTTGAGTCTAGCTCAATACGCTTAGCAGCCATTTTGTGAAGCAAATCAACAATTTCTCCTGTCTGACCATTCAAACTAAAACCCTTGAGTAAACAATCATACACAGTAATGTCTTTCAAGCCAGAAGCATCCATTATCTCAAATAACTTTTTCGCCTCCTCCAATTGTCCTAGCTTCGAAAACCTATTTATTAATATGGAGAAAGTGAAAACATCGGGATTCAAACCCCTCTTATTCATACCAATAAGCAACTCCTTAGCTGATTGCAAATTTCCTGCTTCGAGAGTCGAATGAATGATAATATTGTACGAGACTATATCTGGTTCACAATTTCCATCTAACATCTCTTTAAACAATCCCGTCGCTTGCTCCAAGCTGCCCTCTTTGCACAAGGCATCCATCAATGAGTTGTAGTCAAAAGCGGTCGGATGATATCCGTTCTTTCTAAATCTAAGAAACAAACCTTTTGCTATATTGAGCACATTTAGCTTGCAAAATCCATCAATTATAGTGTTATAGGTTATTGAATCGGGAATAAAATTCAATTGATTCAGCTGCTTCCAGAGTTCCAAAGCTTTGACAACATTGTTTGCCTCTAAGTAAGCTCCAATAAGTACAGTAAAGGTTCCGATATCAGCTAGACTCTTGTTCTCAACCATCTCATTATGAATTTTTGCAGCCTTATCGAGCTGGCCGTCTCGGCAAAGTCCGCATATCAGTACGTTCATTGTAATAACGTCCGGCTGAACATAAGTCTCGTCACCCAACATCGATTCGAAAAGTGTCATTGCATCATCTACTTTCCCACTTTCATAAAGTCCTTTTAGTAGTATATTGTAAGTGACCAAATCGGGTGTCTTGCCTTTCTCTATCATCACCTTTAAAATGCGAAAAGCATCGGCCAATAATCCTTCCTTGCATAGTGCACTAACAAGAATATTGTAAGTTATATTTCCGGGCTCCTCACCCCTATCAAGAATCAAATTGAACAATTCCATTGCTTTTTTAGCCCTCCCCTTAGTGCAGAGCGCACTGATCATACCCGCAAACATAAAAATGTCGGGCTGGATTCCCCTGTTCAACATATCATCATACAACATTGTACTTTCTTTCAATTTGCCCTGCTTACAAAATCCATTAATTAAGCACGAATAAGTGACTACGCTCGGAGAAATTCCTTTCTCCAACATCTCATTCAAAAGTTCTTTCCCTCTACTAACATACCCTTTGTTGCAAAACCCATTTATAAGTGTAGTATACACGACAACATCAGCTTTCAAACCCTTCGTTCTCATCTCTTCCAACAACTCCATTGCGTCGTCCAACCTACCCTCGGAACAAAGACCCTCCATCAATATGCTATATGTATACGAGTTCGGACCACAACTAACCACATTTTCCATACTAAACCTCAAATCCAGAGCCTCCTCTATTTTCTTTTCTTTACAAAGTCCTCTCACGAGGGTGTTTAAACTAACTACATCGGGCATTACCGCTTTCTTATCCAAACTACAAACAAACTCAATAGCCTCAACAACCATACCATTTTCACATAAACCCTTCAATATCACATTAACAAGATACACATTAACCTTATAACCATTCTTGAAAATCAACCCCGATACACCAATTGCCAATCTTGGCTTTTGAAAATGCACAAAAGATTCAATCAAAGCAGCTAATGATAAAAACCAAGGCAAGACTTGAACTTTTCTCATTTCATGGTACACCATTAAAGCAAGATTGTACTCCTTATTCTTTGCAAAAGTTACAACAAGAAAATTGCAAGTTGACTCGGATGGGATTTGACCCAAATCAAGATTTTGGTTAAAAAGTGAAAATGCATTAACTAATTGGTTTCTTTTAGGGTTTTCACAAAGGGACCTTATTTGGGTATCCAACTTTTGTGTATCTGATGAGTGAATTATAGCTGCTGCTGAAAAGTGTTTGATAAAAATTCGATGTTGGGTGTTAAAGGGTTCTTGAAAATAAATGCAGAGATTTGTTATTTGCTTTCTAGTCATCATTCTGAACTGACCATAGAGATATGCAGCTGAGGTGGTGATTAAGACTTTATGTTGTGTAAATTGGATTTGTGAGAGAAGGTGAAGGGTAATACTTTAAATCTAGAACAAGGGTCGAAAATCACCTGTGACGCCACCGGTTATGGCTTCTGCAGTGGTCGGAAAGGCGGCGACTGGACAGTAATATTTTCAGCGTACAAAGGAGAGGTTGAAACTTGAAACAGAAATTTGTTGGCACGTCTGTGCGGGAAATTAAAAAGTGTGAAATTAAATTGAGAGCTCTAACAACTTGTTTGGGTGGTTGTTAACCGTTGGTATTGTATTGTTATCCCGAAACGGTATTTGTTTTTATTGTTTTATTAAGATTAATTATATTTATATTATTGAATATGTTGTTTCGGAATAATAAAAAGTTCTATTTTTTGTCACAACTGATTTGGTGTGGTGAGATTGTTTCTTATTTTTCTGTTTTATTATGCCGTAACTTATTACTCCATAAATCTATTTTACCCTTTACCTTCTTTTTTTTAACTCTAAATCTCTAACCTATAATCTACTTTGTCTTCATCCTTTTTTTTCCAGAACTTTTGCTGCTTCCAACTAAGGTTGTGGCCCACGGTGGGCCTGACCCGGGACCGGTTCAGGCCCGCGGTCTTGGTGGGCCTAACGGGCCTATGGTCCGGTCCCTACCGTGCTTGGGCCTCAAATGGAGCAAAGCCCGCGACGGGCCGGTTCCAAAAAAAAACCCGGCAGGCCCGGGACCGGCTGGCGGGCCTGGGGCCCAACGGCTATAATTTAAAAAAAAAAAATTTAAAAAAATGACCCAACGGTTAGATTTAAAATCTAGCCGTTGGAGCCTCAATTTGACCGTTTGGGGTTCCAAAAATAGCCATTTTGGCCCCCAAACTTTAATTTAACCCTAAACTTTTTATAAATACACTTTTTACCTATTCCCACCTATAAATAC
>MCJB01052927.1:0-21471 GCA_002018475.1 Nicotiana obtusifolia
AAGACAATGGATTATGAGCCTATTAAAGCCAGAGGAAATACCAATCACAAGAGCTATCAAGAAAAATTTTATTTCAAAAAATTTATTATCGCGATATTGCAAAATTATAGGACCTAGATACCAAGAACACAAATGTTCGAAATGTAATGGAGAAGATAATGTCATTCCAGAATTTAACATGGAGTGATTCTACAACTACCAGCGAAGACAAACAAAAGAGGAAGGAAAAAGAAGATGAGAAGTAAGAAGGAAATTAAAGAAGGAGAAGAAAGTGATGGCTGAAGAAAAAATACTACACAAAGAAAAGACAAAAGAAGAAGATTACTACTACAAAGAAGGAAAATTGCTACAAAGAAGTAAATGAAGAATTCAATGCCAACTGCAAAGTGATTGAAGAAAAAACAAAACAAGGAAAAGGAGGAAAGAAGAAAGAAGAAGGAAAATCTGCAAGGAAATAAATACACTGCAGGGAAAGCGACATAAAGCGAAGGAAAACGACATAAAAAAAACAGCTATGTAATAAAGCCAAAAATAGTATAATATTTTGCTTTTTGATCTTTAATTTTTAATCGTCCAAGTGTAAAGAAAAGGACGAGTAACTTTTTACTTTTTTGACTTTTAATTAGGACCGCCCATCTGTAAAGTTAAAGGGCACTTAGGACTTTTTGTTAATAGCTTTTTCTTGTATAAATAGAAGAAGGAAGAGACGGAGGAGGCAAGCCCAAGAGAAGCCTTCACGGGCAAAACTTTCCTCACTTCTCTCCAATCCCTCTGACCCCCATATTTGTAAAATACATATTTAAGAAATAAACTACTTTGTCCATATATGGAGCATATATCACAAACTACTTCAAATACTACAGAGGAAAATCTACCAACAGAGGTAAATTCATTTATCATTATGAATAGCTAAACTTTTATATTCCTGATAATCTCTTAAATGTTATATTAGTTTAATCATGTTATAGTAATGTTTTACTGAACATTTTTAGTAAGTTTGCCATATAAGTAAGTAGGCTGAGAGTAGTCAAGCCCAGGCTATGCCGTCCTAAGGTGGAAACCGAAAAAGGCAAGGAGGCCGTGTTAAGGGGAGTACACAGTGTTGAGGCGCTGCTAGGGTAGATGATTGAAGCCGAAAAAAGTATGGTAGTGACTAAACAAAATGTTCAGGATAACTTTAGTATAATATGATAAAACTATAATAACATGTATAGAGATTAGAAGGAATAAATGTTTAGATTTAATGAAAATGGTGAATACTTATTTGTTAGATAACAATGAACAATATAAGATACTGGTACTATATATACTTAGAAAACTTAACAATGATGTTAAAGAAAAAATATTTGACTTATTAATTATGGAAGAAATAATAGAATCTACCATACAACAATGGTATGATTTTGACATACTGTATGATATAGATTTATATGACTCAGATATCTATTCAGATTAATGATAAATCAAGAATATTTAGAACGTTGGATAAAAACTATGAAAAACCTAGATTTATTAGAAAAATTACTCATAGACAATATAACAAGTTATATTAGAACACAAGACATAGAATATTTAGATTTTATTAACGAAAACGTTATAGAAATGAAAAGATTAATACCACTAAAACATGAATACCATGAAAAAGCCTTCCCTAAAAATAAATACTTAACAAAATGAATTCCGCACAGATTTTGTCCTTTAAGTTAACGAAATGGGAATACTTTTGATCTAACTTGACGGAGCTCTAACAGATCTCAAAAACTAACTGAATTACTCACTTATGATCCCTTGATAATCAGGTTGTTCATTTTCATCCTTCTTATGTAAAACTGAACAAATGCAATCCTTTGAGTTTACAAAGTAAAGACATTCTCTGTCCATCTTAACACCATCCCAATTAACTTCACTAAAAAATAGTGGAACTGATCACGTGCAAAACCAATTTGAGTTTCAAAGGAAGTGAAAGGTGGTCCAAACCATGATTATCATGAGAAACAGCGGAAAAACTCCTGTCATAGTGAGATTTCTTTATAATTTTGTCTGGTCTTCTTTGTTTCCTTTTTCCTTTTAACCAAGAAATTCTTGATAACCAATGGAGCATGTTCAATATCGGTGGATAACGACCACTCTACCCCTTCACTTATATACCAAGCTTTTGCCCGGGTAACATGACCTGCGCCTAATCACACATCACGCCTTTTACCACATATCAATAAAGCCGCTAATGCAGAACCCGGCAAGGCAGTGATCTCCGGCGAAAGGAACACAATCAACGCACAGGGCACTACGGGAGGGGAGTCACACACGTACCGAGAGCTTGGAGAAAGTGCAAGAGAATACGTGGAAGGCAAGATTTCAAATTTTAAAATAAACCGGACACTTGGAATTATCCAGTCCAAAGGAAGAAACAATATTGGGTTCAATAAGAACCGAAACAAAGAACCATGGCCATCAAATAACATTGATAAGCGAGTGAACCAAAATAGATAGGTAATCCTAATACATGCCCAAAAGTGGGCAAGGTATAGCGAACTGTGGCAAAGGAGGATTGGGCTTGCAATAGACTCAAGTATTTCCTTAATTTAGCCCAAAAGTTTTTCATTCGAATCGTACTTAGACCCAATCGACATTAAGATACAAGTCCAATCGTATGATTCTTCTGTAGAAATGTTGCCCACTATTCTGATAGTAATGCATATCTAGCAATGAGGGCGACGATGCTTACAAAGAAGAGGAAGGCTTCGAACAAGAAGGGTCATATTTAGGGGGGGTCCGAGCCCATCTTGGAGGAATGTAATACAGAAATTTCACTGTCTGGGAGTGAATTATCCCTGACCATCACAGAAGCACCTCTCCTCCCATGGTATAGCAACAACAATACGATACTAGAAGAGTATCACTCACCACTCGTCATCGAAGTTCCAACATGGGTCAGAAGGAATTTATTGAAGGTGAGTAAACAATTGGGGGGCAATATGAAGGGATTTGAACATGAAATCTTAAATATGTGTTAAGGATGGAGGAGAGAAGAGTACAAAGATAAAACATATGAGTCCAATGCCAGAAACCAGCAAAAAAAAAAAGAACAAACTAGATTTGCAAAAACTACAGTGTAGCTTGAATTCAGAATGCAATGAAGGACGCAGGAGGGGAAGGAATAGCAGAAAAACTGACTCAATGAAGATCAAACTTTTGATGTGGAATATACCTGTTAAATGAATCAGAAAGTGGAAGGTGGATATTTTGGGTTTTTAGGAGACGAAAATTGGTGAATATACAAACTCTTTAGATAGACAAATATGGGGCAACATATGGGCATTTTTGGCTGAATCTAAAGCAAAAGGCAACGAAGGGGGGTAATAAAATTATGGAATAAGACTTAAGAGGGAATCAAGAATGGTAGAAAAGCGCAGGGGGTGTTCTCAGTATCTTGCATGTTCTAAAGTTTTGTAGAAAATTCTAGGTGGTACTTTCCAAGGGTGTATGGACCACAAACTCAGGATGAAAGGTAATACACATGGGAGGAGTTATGCAATAAGGGGTTTATGAGAAGGGACCATGGGTGGTTGGAGGGGGATTTAATGCAGTTAGATTCGTGGAAGAAAGGAGGGGTAGTACAAGGAGTTCAAGATCCATGAGATGCTTTTATAATTTTAAACAAGATATGGCACAGATAGATTTACCATTACACGGGGGAATATTGACATGGGAAAGAGGGGAGAATAATCCACGACTATCAAGGATAAACAGGTTCTTGTTATCAGTTGACCTTTAAAGCTATCAAGCAATCTTGCCAAAATGCTCTCAGATCATAAGCATGTGCTGCTAGAATGTGGAGATTGGGTTGCAAACCAGTTATTACTTCAAATTCGAGAAAATGTGGTTTCAAGTTGAAGGTTTCACAGAGAAACTAAAGGAATGCTGGGAGAGCTATAATGCCATCACTAGTCTTGATCAGGTGCTAATGCAGAATTTAGAGGTTAAAAGGATATCAAAATGGAATAAGGAAGAGTTGGGAAGGTTAGGTAGGAGGAAGAAAGAAATTCTCGCAGAATTGGAGACATTGAATGAGGAGGCTGATTACTAGCAACTCAACCAGGAAGAAAAAAGCTAAAGAAGGGACATTGAGATGGAACTGGAAAAGATTACAAAGGTAGAAGAGACTTCATGGCACCAAAAGTCTAGATGTCTTTGGTTAAAAGAAGGTAATAGGAATACCAGATTTTTTCAGAAGTTAGCAAATTCACACAGAAGGTGCAACACCATAAGATGGTAAGAGAAGAGGTGGTAGAAGAGGCAAAAGCGATCAAAGGGGAAATTTTGAGCTTCTAAGCCAGTTTGTTTACCAAACACGTAATTAAATCAAAAAATGCTTATAATGATCCGCTTATAGCTTACACAAACCTCTCTATAATTATTATGATATGCAGGTTTGCTTAAAGACTACTTACTGAGTATTTTATGTATTCACGTCTCTATTATTGTCTACTTTTCCTAGGTGCAGGCATCCTGCTAGGCAGCGCATCAAGCTAGGCTTTTCCTCTTCTTATCTCTTGATGGACCCCACTTAGGAGTTCAAGGGTGATATTTACAGTCTTTTCTATCCTGTATAGTCAAGCTGCGTGAGTCCCGATGTCATGTTATATTTGTTACAAGATCTAGAAGTCCATGTGTCCCTGTGGGAGTGGTATATGTACTTTTGGCTTAG
The DNA here is from genome assembly GCA_002018475.1 of Nicotiana obtusifolia. Classification (NCBI taxonomy): domain Eukaryota; kingdom Viridiplantae; phylum Streptophyta; class Magnoliopsida; order Solanales; family Solanaceae; genus Nicotiana; species Nicotiana obtusifolia. Next base: position 4,709 of record MCJB01052927.1, read on the forward strand.
ATAAATGATTTCGTCCTTTGTCGAATGTATTGTGTATGTGTTCGGCAAACGACCCATCTTTAAAGTTTAATTATTTATGGTTATAAGTATATGAATGTTAAGTTGGCCAAGGGAGTGTTCATATGCATGTATAATGATTAGTAGGTACTAAAGGATATGAGTTCGCCTGACGGAGATTGTGTTGTCGGGTGCCGGTCATGGATTACGGGATTTGGATGGTGACAAAGTTTCCAGGAGGAAGCATTGGGAGTTACACATACAAGACATGGAATTGGTTTGTGTTCGTGAGGGTAGATTTTACATGCTAGCATCCCCAGCTACAGGGATGATGTCTAGTCTCTGAGTGTATACCTAGTATATGATGCCAAGACCTCTGCTTGCTTTGAGAATATGTTTACGAAATGAACCTTGGACGTAACTCAATCCGAAAAGCTAGCTCATAAGTGAGGATCGGCCAAAACCATACAACAAGACAACATCCTCCATCATTATGGAACAAATAACACTATTCCTCACTAATAGGGGTGGTGGTTCACCATTAGGTACACATTGGAACTCTCTTAGTATGCCATATGTAAATTACTAATAGTTGTGGCCTCCCATGTTATACAACTGATTTTATTTACTTATATATGTTCTCATATTGTATATAGCATGTCATTACGCATTGATTCTTGGAAGATCTATGTTTAAATGTTAACATTGTGTTCTATTAAGAAAGCTTGTCCAAAAAGGATCATGGTTCGATAGAACACAATGTGAACATTTAAACACTAATCCTATGCCATGTTCAAACATAGATCTTACTTTAGATATATGTTTACTTTCGTATGACTAAGGTGATTACACATGGCATACAATGTGAACATTTGAACATATTTTAATCAAAAGTATCACACATAGGCAATGAGTGGAAAAGAAAAGCAAACCATCTATACATTCCACCCAGAAATTTCAGATAACTAAGAGTGAATGCAGAGAAGAAGAATCAAAATGCTTTGGATGAACTGATGAAAATGAGCCAGGATTCTTACCACTAAATATATAGGTATTTATAAGTCACCAAAGCTTCTATTCTACAAGAATTGCAAATTCAAAGTAGGAAAATGTTGAATCTCCGTATCCCACTGAAATCAAATTAGTCATGTATAAAAACTTCACATACCCTTAACTCCTAAAAACAAAGGTATCTAAAGAAATTTAGTAGCTTATGAAAAAATCTAGATTATATTTAAATCTTCCTTTTGTAATCTTTAATTCCACTCTTTGTCCAAGCTAAAATTTTTGTTTCTACTTTTTCTTTAAAAGGTCCTCCAGGAAGCTCTTTATACCGCGTTGAAACTGTAAATCTCCAAGTACAGATTCCAAATTCAGGGTTTCTCTTCTAATAAGTTGCCATACGAAAGTAAACTTATATCTAAAATAAGAAATTTATGTATACCTCATAATTTTCATCCTTTATATATTCTGCTTTGGAAAAATCTTTGGGACACCGCATAGCTATATCTTCTGATATGAAACCAGTTCCATCAGTATATATACGAGGTTCGCCATCTTTATCGCAAATAATACAACCACTTTCATCCTAAAATTAATTAAAATAAAAGGATAAACGTATTTGCTCGACATAGTTACCAGAAAATCACAACAGGAATTACAAATAATTGAAAACAGAAGAAACGATACCCGACAAAGTATATCCTCAACTCTTTCAATAGTGACAGAAGCAAGGTTCAGTTGTAAATTAATTGTCTTTGAGAGAATTAATGAAAGCCTGCATATATGTGTGTAATCTTACTACTCGACCAAGAAAGCTCAATTAATATCAAAGATGACTATCAAGGACAAACCTGGCTGCATATTTTGCCATATTAGAAACCATATGCACATGCATGAAATGACACCTTGCTTCGCTGGTTCTTTTGGCAGCAAATATGTAGGATCCTCCATGATTGTAAGTTGCAATGGACTCAAACCTAACAAAGTAGCACTTCAGAGAAGCTGTTTTTGTCTTCATTATGGCTGGGGTTTTCTTCCTCTCTTTATCATCTTTGTGCACTGCGCAAGAATCATGCTGTGAGAAAAAGAAATAGAAAGAAGCCAAAGGTTAGAATCATCAGGTATAACAGTAATTATGTCAATAATATTGATTTAACAATGAAGAATATTCCTTTCACAGAAAAGAAGAAACCATCAGAGTGTTTGGGTCTTTACATGTAATTATGACAATAATAACAGTAAAAATAACAAGAAGAATAATGATTTCATAGTCATGACGGTGGCATGATGTGAAGTACTGAAAGTCAGGAGATCCATTAAGAACTTCTGTAAAATCATTAACAATGTCTCTATATATAAATCAAGGGAATCAACAACAACAACAACACACCCACTAAAATCCCGCTAGTGGGGTATGGGGAAGGTAGGGTGTACGCAAACCTTACCTTACCCCTACCCCGGAAGGGGAAGGGTAGAGAGACTATTTTCGGGAGACCCTCGGCTCAACAAAAGAGACAATAATATCAGAAAAGAAACAAAAGAATAGATCTGTAACAACAAAAGAAACCAAAAAAATAATAATAGCGTTGTAAGAGACAGCAAATAAGTGGAAGGACAATAACACAATACTATGCAAAACAAAAAACTAGTGTGAACACAACATAAACCGCTAGCAATCCTAGACAACTCGATCAAACTATCAGGCACAAAGAGGGAAAAGCGCTCGCCTTCCCCCTAGCCTACAACCCTAATGCTCGACCTCCACACGTTCCTATCAAGAGCCATGTCCTCGAAAATCTGAAGCCAAGCCATGTCCTGCCTGATTACCTCGTCCCAATACTTCTTAGGCCTCCCTCTACCTCTTTTCGTACCTGCCAGAGCCAACTGCTTACACCTCCTAACTGATGCATCTAGGCTTCTCCTTCGCACGTGCCCGAACCATCTAAGCCTCGCTTCCCGCATCCTGTCGTCCACGGGAGCAACGCCCACCCTCTCCCAAATATTCCTAATCTTATCCAATCTAGTATGCACGCACATCCATCTCAACATCCTCATTTCGGCTACTTTCATCTTCTGGATATGTGAATTCTTGACTGGCTAACAATTAGCCTCATACAATATCCGATTTAACTACCGCTCTGTAGAACTTACCTTTAAGTTTAGGTGAAACATTCTTGTCACACAGGACTCAAGGCGCTAACCGCCATTTCATCCACCTCACCCCAATACGGTGTGTGACATGCTCGTCGATCTCCCCATCTCCCTAGATAATTGACTCTAGGTACTTGAAACTTTCTCTCTTGGAGATGACTTGTGAGTCAAGCCTCACTTCCACGTCTGCTTCCCCCGTCACACCAGTTTTGAACTTACACTTCAGATATTCCGTCTTAGTCCTACTCAACTTGAAACCTTCGGAGTCCAGGGCCTGCCTCCATACCTCCGGTCTCTCATTAACGCCGCATCGCGTCTCATCAATCAGAACTATATCATCGGCAAATAACATACACCACAGCACCTCCCCTTGAATATGGTGTGTTAGGGCGTCCATCGCCAGGGCAAATAAGAATGGGTTGAGCACAGATCCTTGGTGTAACCCCATAACCACCGGAAAAAGCTCTAGTCACCTCTTGTGATCCTAACTCGAGTCTTAGCTCCATCATACATATCCTTTATCTCTCTAATGTACGCTATCGGCACCCCTTTTACCTCCAGGCATCTCCAATGAATGTCCTTAGTGACCTTGTCATACGACTTCTCTATGTCAATAAACACCATGTGCAAATCCCTCTTCCTATCCCTGTACTGTTTATCCAACCTCCTGATAAGGTGGATAGCTTCCGTAGTAGAACGGTCCGGCATGAACCCGAACTGGTTTTCAAAAATAGACACCGCCCTCCTTACCCTCCCTTCCACCACCCTCTCCCAAACTTATGAATATCATCTTTGTTCTTGCACAGCAGAATTATCGTACTACATCTATACTAATCTGGCATCTTCTTCGTCCTGAAAATAACACTAAACAGCCCAATCAGACACTCCAAGCCTGCTCTACCCACATACCTCCAAAATTCTACTGGAATCTCGTCTGGTCCGGTCGCTTTTCCCCGACTCGTCTTACACATAGTTCCCATGACCTCCTCAACCTTAATACACCTACAGTACCTAAAGTCTCGATGACTCTCGGAGTTCCCAACTCCCGTAGTACGATGTTACCATCCCCCTCTTCATTCAGAAGTTTATGAAAGTATGTCTGCCATCTATGCTTAATCTACTGGAATCTCGTCTGGTCCGGTCTCTTTGCCCCGACTCATCTTACACATAGTTCCCACGACCTCCTCAACCCTAATACACCTACAGTACCTAAAGTCTCGATGACTCTCGTGATGATTTGGGTCTTTGGATAAGTTTCAATTAGGTACTTAGTCTCGTCGGTATGGTCGTACGGGGTCCTAAAACTCATGGAACCATCCTTCTTCTTCACAAATAACACCAGTGCACCCCAAAGAGAAACACTTGGCTTGATGATCCCCTTATCCAACAACTCCCATAATTGCTCCTTCAACTCCTACAACTCAGCAGGAGCCATATAATATGGTGAAATAGATATGGGTTAAGTGTCCGGCACCAGATCAATACCAAAATCAATATCACTATCGGGTAGCGTGCCCGATAGGTCTGCAGAAAACACATATGGAACTCTCTCACCACGAGGATTGAATCTACGGTAGGAGTATTAACACTAACATCTCTCACAAAACCCAGATACGCCAAATACCCCTTTTCAACCATTTGTCGAGCCTTCAGAAAAAAATCACTCTACTAGGAATGTGACCCAAAGAGCCCCTCCATTCCAACCTTTGGCAACCCCAGATAGCAAACGTCACGGTCTTAGCGTGACAATAAAAAATAGCATGATACACAGAGATCGGACGTCATGTCGTGCACATGATGGTGTTGTGTTTCTATGTCAAACCTCATACTTTGGGGTGAGACGGCTTAGCCGATCGGTCAGAGATCAGAATCCGTGCTATAAGCACGATGGTGTATAGGTGCTAAAGATCTCCTAACCTAAAACATTGAGTTTTACTTGAAGATTTACCTTACTCTTGACTTGGTATTTTATTATCATTTGGTTTTCTCATTGATCTCATGTTTCTCTCCTTTTGTGTTGTCGCTCTATTCATTGAGAGTGCGTTTAGCTTTACATACTAGTATTATTCTATATGTACTAATGTCCCTTTTGTCGGAGACGCTGCATCTTTAATGGATGCAGGTGGCTCCACAGCAGGCAGCATCGATCATTGCTAGTAGTACACCCTCTCCTCAACTGACCCGGTGAGCCCCACTTCCTATCGGGGTCTTGTGTCTTTTGCTCCTTGTACATTTTTTGAGGTATAGCCAGGGTCTTGTCACCGGCACTTTCATATTACTCTTTTGTTTCCATTAGAGGCTCTATATACATGGTGTGGGTTGCATTTTGATTGGGGCATCAGACTAAAAATGTTGTAAATATCAGACATGTTTCCACTTTTAACTATGAAAATGTTACATTTTGGAAATCGGAAATGAAATTTCTAAAAGTGATGAAAATTAATGTTGCTCACTTTATCCTCTCATGTTTAACTTTTGTTATTGATCCTCACGTTATTCATGGGTATGGTTAGGTAGAAGGTATCAAGTAGGCTTGCTTGACTAGGATATCTCGGTTGAGTGCTAGTCATGCTTCCCAAGGTCGGGGCGTGACATTGTGGATGAGGTGCGAGACATGTTTCTGTGTTATAGAGGTAGGCCAATCTGGAGGACTTAAGACCAGGTCCAGACCACAACTTGGGCTCGGTAGTTTGAGTTGTGCGATTATGTGCATTTTTACTTATATGACCAGTAGTGTCCCTAGGCGTAGGATTGATGGCTCAGTGGATTGCGAGATAGCTATATGGTGAGTATTATGTGACTTAGGAATATGCTTAGATGGTTTGGATGTGACGAGAAGAACTGTTTGGGATGCAAAAGGACTGTGGATGCTTGATTTCTATCTTGATGTGTTGTACAATGTCGAGTTATGAGTTTGTTAAGAGATCTTTCAGTTATTCATTCTGAAGCAAACCACCCGATTTTTTTTGCTCATACTTGACCTTTTGGCAATTCATATATCGTGAAATATGCCCAACAATGTCCTTCTTCATACTCTTCCACCAAAAATGTTGTTTCAGATCACAATACATCTTCGTAGCACTTGGGTAAATAGAATACTGTGAACTATGAGATTCCTTAAGAATCAACTCTTTTAAGACATCGACATTAGGAACACAAACTCGACCATGAAGCCACAATACACCATAATCAGCAATAGTCACCTCCTTAGCATCACTATGTTACACTGTGTCCTTAAGGACAATCAAATAGGGATTGTCAAACTAACGCTCCTTAATGCGCTTAAACAAGGGCGACCGTGAAACAACACAAGCAAGGACTCTGCTCAGCTTTGAAATATCCAAAATCACCAATCTATTGGACAACGCTCGAGCATCCATAACTAAAGGCCTCTCCACAGGGGGAATGAATGCTACACTCCCCATACTCTCCTCCTTTCTCCTCAAGGTCTACTGCTATATGAGCTTCCCCTGGATAATAAATAATAGTGATATCATAATCCTTCAACATATCCAACCATCTCCGCTACCTCAAATTCAAGTCTTTCTATTTAAACAGCATTAGAGACTCCGATGATCCGTATACACCTCACAAGACAAGCCACATAAGTAATATCTCCAAATACTAAGTGTGTGTACGATAGTTGTTAACTCTAAATCATGCACCAGATACTTCTTCTCATATGGATTCAATTGGTGTAACGCATAGGAAATCACCCCATCGTCCTACATCAACACACACAATACCAACACGCGAAGCATCGCAATAGACCGTATACGACCCTAATCCTAAGGGCAATACTAAAACTGGGGCTATAGTTAAAGCAGTCTTGAGCTTCTGAAAAAAAGCTCCCTACCCACTCGTCAATCTATCTGAATGGAGTGCCTTTCTGAGTCAACTTGGTCAATGGAGCTGCAATAGACGAGAATTCCTCTACAAAGTGACGTTAATAACTAGCCAAACCTAGGAAATTATTGATCTTTGTGGTCGTAGATGGTCTGGGCCAACTTTGAACAACTTTAATCTTCTTCGGATCTACCTTGATCCCTTTACGAGACACCCTGTGGCCCAAGAATGCCATTGAATTCAACCAGAACTCACACTTGGAGAACTTAGCATACAACTTCTTCTCCCTTTGAACCTAAATCACTGTCCTCAAATGCTGCCCGTGGTCCTCCCTACTGCGGGAATATACCAAGATATCATCAATGAACACAATGAAAAATGAATCCAAGTAAGGCTGGAACACACTGTTCATCAAATGCATGAATGATACTGGGGCATTAGTCAAGCTAAGAGACATCACCAAGAACTCATAATGCCCCTAATGGGTCTTGAAATTCGTCTTAGGAATGTCCGAAGCCCTGATTAACTGATAGTGTCTCGATCTGAAGTCAATCTTAAAGAACATTCTAGCACCCTGAAGCTAGTAAAATAAATCATCAATGCGATACAGTGGATACTTATTCTTGATGGTTACTTTGTTTAATTGCCTGTAGTCAATGCACATCCTCATGGAACCATCTTTCTTCTTCACAAATAGTATCATCGTACCCCTAAGTGAAACACTAGACCTGATCAAACCTTTATCCAACAGTTCCTGCAATTATTCTTTAATTACTTCAACTCTGCTAGAGCTATGTTGTACGGTGGAATAGAGATAAACTGAGTGCCCAGTGCCATATCAATATCCTTATCGGGTAGCATGTCCGGTAGGTCTAAAGGGAATACATCTGTAAAGTCACTCACTACAGGGGCTGAACCAACTGTAGGAGTATCGGCACTGACATCTCTAACAAAAGCTAAGTACGCCAAGCATCCCTTCTCAACCATTTGTTTAGCCTTCAGAAAAGAAACCACTCTACTAGGTTTATAACTCAAGGAACCCCTCAATTCCAACCTAGGCAACCCTAGCATAGTCAACATCACGGTCTTAGTGACACAATCAAGAATAGCATGGTACAGAGACAACCAATCCATACCCAAAATCACATCAAAGTCCACCTAAGCAACAAAAGATCAACCCTCATCTCACAACCCACAATAGTGACCACATAAGAACGATAGACACGATCCACCTTAATAGAATTCCTAATAGGTGTAGACACATAAACAAGATTATCTAAAAAATCACGAGATATATCCAAATATGATACAAAATAGGATGACAGATATGAATAAGTAGAACCCGAATCGAATAATACTAAAGCATCTCTATAAAAGACCGGAACAATACCTGTAATGATTACATCCGATGAGGCTGCCTCAGTACTACCAGGGAAAGCATAACAACGTGTATGGCCTCCCCCTCTAGGACAACATGTACCCGCTTGTCCCCCACCTCTAGTTGGCTATGCAGGTGGTGTAGCATCTAGAGAGCTTGGATACCCTGATGAGGTACACTCATTCGAAGCCTAGGACAATCACTTATTAAATGTCTCATATCACCACACTCTTAACATTATCTCTATGGACGTGGCTGCTGGGACTAAGTTTGCACCAGACGACTGGAACCACAATAAGAACTCCGCGCAAGAGGTGCATGAAGGATGACTATCTGGTACGAGTGCTCTGAAATCTATGGCGAGCTGGAGCACCACGAGAAACATGCAGTGCTGACTGAACTGGTCGGTTAAAATGACCTCTACCATGTCGATCATTATCCCTAGAGTAGGAACCACTAAATCCTCCAAAAATACGAGGCTTCTTAGCCTCCCTATCCTCCCTATCCTCCCTCTCTAGCCTGCAGATATGCTGTAGCCTCCCAGTAATATCCACAACCTGATGAAAGGTAGTCTTAGTATTTATCTCCCATGCCATCCCAAACCTAAGACTGTAGGTAAGTCAATCTATGGAACTTCTCCCTCTTAGTAGAAACCAGAAGAGATGCATAGCATGATAACTCTGTAAACCTCATAGAATACTAGGTAACAGTCATACCTCCTAGTGCAAATGCTAAAACTCACTGCGTAACTCGTCCTTTACTAGTTTGTGAGGATGTAGGAAAAGAACTGAAAACTAAGGCCATGTGAATGGTGTTGCGCCAACTAGCCTACTCGACTCATAATTCTGCCACCATCTGTAAGTCGGCCCTGATAACTAGAAAGTAATAAAGTTGACTCTGTTAGACTCCACCAAACTCAAAGTGCGCAAAATGAGATGACAATGGTCGAAAAAGCCCTGTGCATACTCAGTAGGACCTCCAGTGAAATGGGAGGACGAAGTCTTTGAAACCTCTCCATCCTCTTTTGCTCCTCCGAAGACAAGACTAGTCATATCTTGGGCTGAACTGCAATGATTGGCTGTACCGGCATAACACCGGAGTCTGATAAACCCAAGCCATTTGCTCTAGTATATGTGCGGCGGGAGTTTAGGCTCCTCCCCAACATGAGAAGTAGTTGGTGCAACTGGAATCAACCCTGCCTGAGTCAAGATCTCACACATACTCATAAAGTCTCTAATGTCCCTGTCTAGTAATAGGTCCTTCAAGTGCTTGAGTTGCCCCCCCCCCCCACTTAATATGACCGGGCACCTGCTCCTTAGTTGGAGCTATTGGTGGCTCCACAACTGCTACTTTAGCAGAACCTCTAGAGGCGGCACATGCCCCCACCTTTAGCGGCGGTGCATGCCCCACCCCAGCCTCGACCTCTTTGGCTCTGACATGGGGCACTAGTGCCTGCTCAACTGATCAGGCTGAACGTGTCCTCCCCATCTTTGAGTTAATAGAAGAGTAAAGGTTCAAACTTCTGGATAAATAAATCTGCACGATAAAGAATGTAAGAAAGATAAATTTTCCTAACAGTCCGGTAGCATCTCAGAGATAAGTACAGACGTCTTTGTACCGATCCACAAGACTCTACTAAACTTGCTTATGACTCGTTGAACCTATGAACCTATGGTTCTGATACCAACTGTCAGGACCAAAAATCCCACCAAAAGGTCGTGATGGCACCTAACCTCTAATACCAGGTAAGGCAATCACTCAATACAATGAAAACGACGAAACAAATTACAATAAGTGTGAATAACTTCAATAGCTGAATAAAACTTCACAATAGCACATATAGAGATACATAAATCAATCTCCCAAAACCAGGTAGTATAGAGTCATGAGATCTAAACCGAATACATAAAGATGTCTCAAAAGTACAATTTCGTCTGAATGTAAAAGCAACAACATCAAAGTAAAGGAAGGGGACTCCAAGGGTCTGCGGTGTTCGTGCAGCACTACCTGAATCCTCTCTATCAGCAAAAATGAAATCACTCCCTAGGTCCGTTGCTGCCAACACCCAGATCTGCAAATGCAAAAGCGTAGAATGAGTATGGGACAACATGTACTTAGTAAGTATCAAGACTAACCTTGGTAAAGTAGTGACGAGGTTCAAGTCATGTGATGCTCACTAATTGAGAACTTGTGCAATATATATAATATATTGCAGCAAGAATATAACCAGATACAATATCATCAACTCAACAATATAGGAGATATCAACTCAACATAGGTAAATCAACCTTGACAGTTAAATTATTAGTCAATAACATAGGCATGAAGTAGCATGTTGAAATCACAAACAAGCATATAAAAATGCAAAACAAGGCATAAAGGATTCACTTGCATGGCCAAGATTGCACCCTTACACTCAACTCCCATCATTCGTCTCCATATTAGAATCAACAATATCAGTAAAGGTACCACAATCCACATTTACGCCATCAAGAGAGAAACATAAGAGGGCGACCCTAGGGGATGGATGTATATCCACACACTGCAAGGCAAAAAGCTCGTTCCATAACAATAAGCTGTGATGACCTGGTAAATCGTCTCATGGGTTACTGCTCCGTCTTCCCCAATATCTGTATCATTATGCCTTGTTATCAGTGCTTTAGGTAATTTAATTGGGTAAGTTACATTCGGAGTGAAATCGGTAAGAAATGAGACACTTAGTCTCTTTCAAGGAGGCTTAAGTTGTAAAAGTCAACTGTATGTTGACTTATGAGTTAGAAGGCTCGGATGTGAATTCCGATGATTCGGTTAGTTTCGGGAGAGGATTTATGACTTAGGAGAGTGATCGGAATTAGTTTCGAAGATCCCGTGTAGAATTAGGCGAATTGGTGAAGTTTAGAATTTTGGCGATTTCCGGTTGATAGGCGAGATTTTGATCCGAGGGTCGGAATGGAATTCCGAAAGTTGCTTTAGCTTCGATATGTACTTTATGACTTGTGCGCAAAATTTCAGGTCATTCGGACGTGGTTTGGTCGGGTTAGATCAAAAGAGTGATTTAGGAGATTTTGAAATCCTTAGGCTTGAATTCGATGCGAATTTGATGTTATGATGTTGATTTGGGTGTTCTGGAGGTTAGAACAAGTTTGAATAATGATATGGGATATGTTTGCGTGTTTGGTTGATCTTCCGAAGGCCTCAGGTGAGTTTTGGGTGGTTAAACGGATTAAACCATCGTTGGAAAAGCAAAAGTTGCAGAAAAACCAGGTGAGAATGCGGACTGCATAACTCAAATGCGGACCGCATATCTCACAGTGAGATCGCAAAAACAAGCAGAGACCTAGGCAGGATTCGTGACCAAAACGCGGTCAGAATGCGAACCGCAAACCTGAAATGCGGACCGCATATTTGACCGTGGAGATCGCAAACTGAGACAGAAAATTGGACAAAAATCTACGTCAAGAATGCGACGAGAATGCGATCGCAAAACATGAAATGCGAACCGCAAACCTCGCTTTGTGTTGATTTCGCGGTGAAGGCTAGGGCCATCTTCGCGATGGCTACGTCAAATATGCGAACCGCATACCTGTTATGCGGTAGGTATGCGATCGCATATTTGGTCGGGCAAGGGTGTCTTAGCTCGATTTTTGACCACTTTATAAATGGTACTCAGTGCCTATTTTGCCATGTAAAACCCATTTCCGTTACCCACGAAGAGAAACACCATAGAGTCACACCAAATCAACCTCAAAACTACATCTAAAGGAGATTTTCTTGGATAAATTCCAAAAGGGAGGAGTTTTGGTCACCTCAAGCACACTTGGGGCCATAGAACTCGGATTGAAGCAAGTTTTGAAGAAATTCTTGGAGGGTTTCCAAGAGAAACATCGGGGTAAGTATTCCTAACTCAATTTTGGAGGAATTACCTCAGTTTATCAATATTTTTAGCAATTAATTGGTGATTTAAATTGGAAAAATTGTGGAGAACCCTAAAGCTTAGATTTGAGGGTTGGAGGTCGATCCGGAGTCGGAATTCGACAAATTTTATATGGTTGAACTCGTGAGGAGATAAGGAACCCTTTGAGGTGATAATTTCTAAATTTTTAGAAGTGGGCCAGGGGCTCGGGTTTTGCTAATTTCGGGATTTCTTAGTAATTTCGATTGTTTTCGCTTGGGCTGTGTCCCCACGACATATTGTGATGTAATTGTTCTGAATTTGGACAGATTCGACGCACGTGAAGGCCAATTCAAAGGGCAAGGGCGTCGCGGGCTAAGGATTTAGCCGATTTGAGGTGAGTAATATTTGTAAATGATGTATAGTGCTATGTTGAGGTGAGGTACATGCTCGATGATGAGCATGGGGTTGTTTACTTCTGGGGATTGGGACTTGGTCCATCCCGATTGATGATTTCTACTATATACTTGATTGAAATCTAATTGATATCATTGTGATTTGGGCTACTTGCCATATTTGGGCTTCGCGCCGGTTATTTGAACCCTTCAGGGGTAGTTGTCATTGTTTACTAAATCATATTTGGGCATCTCGCCGGTTATGTCAACCCTTCAGGGGCATTTGTTACTGAATTGATTCATTTCATAAACTCAGTTTTGAAACTCAAATGATATTTTCAAATGATTTTTATTGGATTGGGTGGCACGCCGCCACGGAATGTAAATTGGATTGGGTGGCATGCCGCCACGAGATGTAGTATGCATGGATCGGGTGACACGCCGTCACGAGATATTGCGCTACTGAACCCCCCACAGTAAGCGCTGGGTACCCAGGGAACGGGTGGCACGCCGCCACGATAGTTATGACTTGCATTGCATTTTTTGTTGTGTTGGTGTTGTTTCCATTTACTTCACGCTATCTATTTGAGATGTTACCTGTTTTTACAGTTCCATCGTGGATTGCTCTAAGTCTTATGTGTTTCTTACTTTCAGTCATTATTTATATTTATTACTCACTGAGTTGGAAGTACTCACATTACTCCCTGCACCATGTGTGCAGATTCAGGCGTTATCGGTTTCGCCCCGAGGTATTGACTACTATTGTCAGGGTGGTGATTCAGAGACTACGAGGTAGCTGTTGGCGTTCGCAGCCCCGTATCTCTTTTATTTTGTTGTTTCCACTTTCTTCAAACAATTGTGCCAAAGATATTGTAATAGTTATTTTGTTATTAGGATTTCATTAGTGGCTCATGACTTTGTGACACCCCGATCTGAGGGTTGTAGTCGGGATGGTTTACTATATTTTTCCGCAATTCACTGTTATTAAACCATACTTATATTATTTTCGTATTATTTAACTGTTAAATCGAGGTTTAGTTTGGATTGGCTGACCTTGTCTTCGTGAGAGGCGCCATCACGACCGGGTTGGAATTTTGAGTCGTGACATAAGCGCACAGTAAAGAACAATTCCATATCAATAACCTATCATCATAAATGCACGAAAAAAACCTCGTGCCACAACATCAGCAATATCATCATAATCGCTTGGCAATGAGCTCGTGCCACAATATCATCACAATAACAGTATTCGCACGCAAGAGACCTCGTGCCAACACTCAATCAATTCGCTCAACATATCCATATGTGCCATAATCAACAAATTCAAGATAACAATGATCATCAAGAGACATATTTTCACAATGCATCAATCATTTGCACAAGGACATGAAAATAAATAAAGTGCAAATGTGTGCTGAAGATATAAGACATGACTAGGGCTACATCAATTTAGCAATGATTTCACAAATGCCCATCTTGCCTAATTAGGTGATAATAATCCTAAAACATGATCTATAACAAGAAAGGATAAGCTCACATACACTTACAAAGGATTACACATGTATCATAGACATCACACAATTAAATTAAGATATAGTAGAAGAATAAAGTCTAATCCGATCATTTTTCATACATAGCACCCGCATATACATTCGTCATCTCGCACATATGTTGATTTACATACATTGCAATTAGATAAATAAGGTTCAATCCTAAGGGTTATTCCTCACACAAGATTAGGCAAGATACTTATCTCAACAAGCCTAAAACAACCCTCTAAAATAGCCTTTCCCTTAGAAATCATCTCCAACCAGCTCGAATCTAGCAAAAAAGAACTCAATAATGTCAAATAATGCTATAGGAATCAATTACAAACAATAAAAATTCAATCTTTATTCAATTTCCAAAAAGACAACAAAAGTCAATCCTAAGCCCACACAGTCAAAACTCGATTCAGGGGGTAGATCCCGACTACTCATAACACCACAAGTCCAAATATATAATTAGATTCCAAAACCAAGTCTAAACTGATGTGCCGGAGAATTTTGGCACATTTTGATTCTAATTGCTTAGATTTTAACTTGTTTTAAATGCAATTTCCCTCGGTACTTATGTAATTTTAGTATTTTTGCAGTGTATGAGGTGCAAGGACCTAAGAGCATGGAAAATAGTTCAAAAAGCCACAAAAGGACAAGAAAAGAGCAAAAAGGCATCGCAGATGTGGATATGCTATCGCAAAACCCACATGCGAGCCGCATATTTCACACCAAGATCGCAGATCAAGATAGACTTCTGGGCAAAGTTCAACGTCAAAAATGCGGTCTCATCTGCTATCGCATAACCTGTTTGCGAGCCGCATATTGCACACAGAGATCGCAGACCAAAACAGAATCCTGGGCAAAGTTCAATGTCAAAAATGCGATCTCATCTGCGATCGCTTAACTTGTTTGCGAGCCGCAGAAGTAACCGCAAACCAAACATGAAGTCTACTGAAGGAAGAAAATACGATGCAAGATGCGGTCACATTTCTACAATGCGGACCGCAAACCATGAGTGCGGTGAAGGCGAAACTAGGGTTACAATCTGCGATAGCCATGTCAAAAATGCAGATCGCATGTCTGTTATGCGACAGAGATGTGGATATGCGATCGCAAAACCCACACGCTCGGCGCATATTTCACACCAAGATCACAGATCAAGACAGACTTTTGGGCAAAGTTCAACGTAAAAAATGTGGTATCATCTGTGATCGCATAACCTGTTTGCAAGCCGCATATTACACACAGAGATCGCAGACCAAAACAGAATCCTGGGCAAAGTTCAATGTCAAAAATGCAATCTCATCTGCGATCGCATAACTTTTTTGCGAGCTGCAGAACTAACCGCAAACCAAACATGAAGTCTACTGAAGGAACAAAATGCGATGCAAGATGCGGTCGCATTTCTACAATGCGGACCGCAAACCATAAATGCGGTGAAGGCGAAACTAGGGTTACAATCTGCGATAACCATGTCAAAAATGCGGACCGCATGTCTGTTATGCGACAAAAATGGGGTTGCATATTCAACTTCAGGGCAGATTGGTCCGATTTTTGTCTCGATCTTTGGCCCTCTATAAATAGATTTATTAGGGTTTTGTGGGCTCTATCTTGTCAGACTTTGAAGCTACAATACAAGGCATTAATATTCCTTTCTTTTGGAAGCTTTTGGGTCAAGAATCTCTCACTTTGTAAGCTTTATGACATTTAATATTCTCTTGTTTTCAGATTTTAGTATGAGAAGTTAACTTTAAATACTAAGGTTGTGGATCCTAAATGGTTGTTATGTTAATGGGTGTTTAACATTGAATATATATATAATGGTTGGTTGATATTTATTTACTTCTCATTCTTCATTTATTGTTGGTGGTTGCAAACATTAACCAGAGCCGTTAAATTCTATCTTTGCTTGGGAGGGGTAGAATTTGGTAGAAGTAAATATTAAAGACTTAAGGCTTTAACCCTTTTTTAATAAAATCGCTTAGGAATAAGTGGGTTTTTGTCACGACCCAAGCCGGAGGGCCGCGACTGGCACCGGACCATACTCAACGGGCGCCGGCGTACCCTTCATCTAACTTTCCTTATTATCTATAAGGCTTGTCATATACATATAATCTTGAACATTAATCATAATGAACTGAGACATCATAACATGATATGAACATACTTATATACATAATATGGCCAACAAGGCTGCAATGCAAAACCATACAACAAAATACATACGTTTGCCGACAAGGCAATTCAACTGTACATAGGTCAACCCATCGCTTTTCTATGCATAATTTGATACTTGTCTATGAGCCTCTACAAAAACGTACATAATGCAACCTACGTCAGAACAGGGCCCCGACATGCCCATAATACCTATAACAAAATGCATACCAAGACTGTGGCAAGTCCGAAGGATGGATCTCGCCAATATCCGCTGAACTGGGTAGCCTACTGTGGCGGGGGAGCCTCGTCTATCTGTCTGCCCGGACCTGCAGCACGACATGCAGCGTCCACAAATAAAGAACGTCAGTACGGATAATGTACTGAGTATGTAAGACAGGAAACATAAT